>JARYMX010000160.1:0-60014 GCA_030169165.1 Centaurea solstitialis
TTGCTTACCTTTGATGAACACCCAATCTTTATCTCAAATAGGTTTTAAAACCTTTAAAAATCTGGATTCAATATGTGTTCTTGGCTGAGTTTTAGAGAGAGAGTAGAGAGAAATAGAGAGAGAGATGAAGATTTGAAAAAATGATAATGAGATTTGTTGGGAAAAAGAAACAAATGATGGTTTTTATATCAAAGAGGGGAGAGGTCACCTTGGGGGTGGTGTGGCCGGCCCCTAGTGGGTCCCACCCACTCTCCCTATATTTTTTTTTAAATAAAACAGTGTACATTTGACACTGTTAATTTGACGCGGTACCGGGTTTTTGTCGTTTTTTCGCAAATTCTAACTTTTCGAAAGTGGTTTTAGGTTATTTAAGTTACTTTACATATAATTTATACATTATAACTTAATTTTCCAAAAATTATCTTAATTCTGGCATTTTAGGATTATCGGGTGATTTCGGGCCGGTTCGGGCTTTTTCGGGCAGTTTTCGGAACTCTTAGGATTTTAACCTAACTTTTTCTCGCAAACTAATCTATTTTCATCTTAAAACTTATTTAACTAACTTCTAACCTACGGAAATGCTGTAGAGTGACTGAACGCGTAAATTAACCTGGAGGTCGGAACTGACGGTTGTCACACAACATGAGCCACTTTCTGAATAGTAATATCTTTGCATACAATGTCACCATGACCAACTACTGGAGCTAATTCATTATTACCAAACTTTACAGATCCTCCATATTCTTCTGTATAATTGGACAGGATCTCTTTCCTTCCAGTCATATGTTTGGAGCACCCGGAATCAAGGTACCACTTATGACTGGCCTGCAATAATTACAATCAAGTAGATTTAGGAACCCATTTAAAAATGGGTCCTGGAACTGAAGAATTCTTATACACTTTTGAAATTGAATCCCAAAAATATTTGATTCCTTTACGCACTATGGATTTTCGAAATGGAACGAAGTTAGAGACAGAAGAATGAAGTTCAGAAGAATTAATGAACTTAGTATGAGTTTCATCCATATGTTGAGAATTTGAAGAAGTTGATGAAACCACTGTAGCCTTTTTATTGATCATAGTAGGATGAAAAGGTACATGACTCTTATTGAAAAGAAAATGACTCCGTCTATTGTTAGTAGTAACAACATTAGATGAAAACTGCATACTAGAACTATTCTTTCGAGAGTGACTCCTTGGCTTCTTCTTCTGTCTTTTCTTCGATGCATGAACTACACGTTCTGCAGATACATTAGCACAAATATCAAACGGCTTAGGCTTAGTGTGAGAAGTCTGACTTTGTGTAAAACATGACTTAGATTTCTCAGGAGTGGTAACAGAGATAATGTTCTTTTTCAAATCAAGTTGCTTTTGAAAATGACGCAACATTGACTTAACCCCCTGAGTAAATCTTATTGACTTGAGATAACTTTCAGTTACAGCAGGAGACTCTATCTTTTGACTTTTACCAGCATAATGTAATCCTTCTTCATAAACAGACAGTCTTTCAACTAATCTGTCATGGCTTTTTGTTAAAGAAGTACATTTGCTTAACCAAAATTTTGAGTCACATTTTTGACGCGCAAGCTCTACTCTCAATTGATTTATAGTATTCTCAACCTGTTTCTTGTAAGATTCATGTTTCTTGTTTAAACAAACAATTTCATTGGAATCAGAATTATCTGAGCTTATCAGAGAAATAGTAGAAGATGATCCATTTGTGATTTGAGATGTACTTGTAGTCTGAGGTTTAGATGTTTCAGAAATAACAGGCTGAGTATCATCATCTGATTCCAACTGATATGGTTTGACAACATCAGTTGATGATATAGCTGATGCTTCCTTATATTCCACATATCCATCAGATGTGACAACTCTAAAAATCTCTTCTTGAACATCATCTAAACCATCAGAATATAATTTTGAAAATGACTTCTGAGTTATTGATGAATCCTTTGATGCAGAATCACTTTGAGAATCTGGTATGTCAAAAATGGAACTTGACACTGAAGACACTAAATCATCTAGTATTTCAGATACCAAATCTTTTGAATCAGTTTCTGAAGAATTCCAAGTTACAAAATTCTTATTTTTAGAAAGAAGAATTTCATTTTGTTCTGATAACTCTTTAATTTTTCTTTCTAACTCAGAAATCTTATCTTCAAGTTCTAGTGTCGGAACATATGGCTTTAATATACCATCATATTCACATTGTGATTCTGACTGTAAAAACATTTCAGAAGTATTCACTGTATTAGGTGACTTAATTCTCAAATTTTCAGAACTATAAACAAATTTAACTCTATGATATTTGTCACCATGGTATAATGGATCATGCTTCTTCATTTCTTGCATCTCAGAAAATTCTTCTCTCATTTCAAAACCTTTCAAGATTGGAAATCTAGCACTCATTCGGAAATCTGTGAGATTGTAAAATGCAGGTTTTTCTTCTAAGGCCTTTTTCAAATATTGAGGATTTTTAAAGCCAAGACCTTCTTTGGAAAATAAATCCCTATCTGCATAAGGTTTGTTTAGAAAAAATGTATGCTCAGACTGACCAATCTTGTAAAGTTTAAAATTCAATTCAGAAATTGTTTTGTTTAAAGAAGTAACATTATCTTTTTCTGAAGTTAAACTGAGAGTTAGAAAATCAATTTCTGACTTCAAAATTTTATTTTGTTGTTTCAGATCCTCAAGCTCAGTTACTGACTCATTCAGTTTTTCAACAGTAGAGAAAAGACTATCTCTTTGTTGAGTTAAGTCAGTAATTTCTTGATTCTGCTTAGAAATGACAACTTCCATTTCTTGATTTTTCATGTGAATTGGATTTGTCATTTCTAGCAGTTTATTTTTATACTCAATAAATTTAGAATCATTTACCATGAGTGGATCCGAAACTTCTGCTTCCTCTTCATCAGACTCTTCTTCCAGCAATCCCATGAAACACATTTGAGCCTGATCTTCAGTATCAGACACATCCAGCCATTCTTCATCATCTGCCATTAGCACCAACCCTTGCTCCTGCTTTTCTGCCAATTCTAGCTTCTTTCTGAGAATCTCAACTTTGGACATCTTTGCTGGACAAACTCTTGCTACATGACCTTTCTTTCCACATTTAAAACAAGTAATATTCTCATTTTTCTTCTTCTCATCCGCAACCTCAACAGCTTCTTTTTCTTCTTCAACTCCTTTTGTAGCATATTTGTCTATATAAGTACCTTGAGTTCTTGGAGCATACATTTGACCTTGATTTTGATTACCACTTCTAATTAAACTCCTTCCTCTGAATGCACCCTTTCTGTTATTAGAACCTGATCTATTATAGTATTTCTTTTTGTATGCTTCTGTCAAAGTTAACAGACTCTGAAACATCAAGTCTCGTTCTTCATCCTCACTTTCTTCTTCATCCTCATCATCATCTACTTCAAACACATTTGCCTTACCTTTCTTGATAACTCTCTTTCCTTTCTTTCTTTCAGTTAGTAGTGCAAGCGATTCTTGTTCAGCTTTTTCTTTCTTCTGTTTTTCCAACACAGCTTCTTCAACTTCTTCCTCAAACAGCTTCAAGTTCTCATATACTTCATATACTTTGAGCTCATTTAGAGCTTTGTGCTGCTTTACAAATCTGGTAAATGGCTTCCATTCTAAAGACAGATTATTTATGAACTTCACACTAAAGTCCATCTCTGATCTAGGAATTCTGTTCTTCTTCATATCATTCATTAGTATAACAAATCTGTCATACGCATCTTCCAGAGATTCACCATCCTTCATCTTGAAGTTTTCATACTTGTCCATTAGAGTAGTTATCCTCAACTGATTTCCCACTTTAGATCCGAGCATTATCTTTTCTAACTGATCCCAGATAGACTTTGCTGAATCATCATAGCTATCAAGTTTTCTGTATATGTCATTCGGGATTGCTTGAATCAAACAATTTTGTGCTTCCAGATCTATCAAGTATTGGGTTTTCTCTGCCTCATCCATTAACAGTATGCATAGGCAATGGTTTTGCTCCATAGTCAATTGATTTTAAAATCAGATTGCCTTTGTCTTTTCGCTTTATGAATAGTCTGAATCTGGCCACCCATAGCTCATACTCATCTTTAAACAATACTGGTGCTTTCGAGTCAGACCCCATTGCCAAATCTTCTCTTTTGTTGATTGGATTCATGTTGTAATTCAGGATCTTTTCTACTACTTTTCTCAGATTCTCAACCTTGTAGATGTTTCGAGTGTGAATAGTGACACTCGAGATGTTGTCAGAGACTCGAGATACTGTCTCGAGTAATCTTCACTTCCAACTCGAGATACTGTCTCGAGTGTTGAACAGTAATGCTCGAGATACTGTCTCGAGTGATGAACAGTGATGCTCGAGATACTGTCTCGAGTGTTGAACAGTAAGGCTCGAGATAATGTCTCGAGTGTTGAACAGTAGAACTCGAGATACTGTCTCGAGTGTATTGTCTCGTGATAGAATCAACCCTTGTAAAGTTGTCTCGAGTGATGAACAGTATCACTCGAGATGATGTCTCGAGTATTTTCACGTGTCACAAAACGACAAACACTCGAATTACCTTTCCTTGTCTTGTACTCTAACAACCCAACTCGAGACTTATCTCGTGACTTAATCAATCACGACTCGAGATGCCTTCACGTAGTCTCGAGATGAGTCTCGAGACATATGAACATTCCAAAGACTCGAGACATATGAAGATACACTAGACTCGAGACATATGAAGATGAACTTTTTCTCAACTTTTTCTCAAAAATCTAGCTAAAACCTTCAATTTTACCTCAAATCCTATCTAAATCCTGTGCAAAAACACTCAAACATCACTCTAATTCATGAATTCAGACATGAATTCATGAAAAAAATCACTAAACAACTCAAAAACTCTTCAAGTCTTCATGAACCTCCATTGATGACTATCTTCAAACCTTCAAATCTTCAAATCTTTGCTTCAATCCATGAGAATCTTCATCAAAAATGTAGTAGATCCAGCTCTGATACCAATTGTTAATGTGAATGAATCCAAATCTAACACAATCTCAACAAGATTGAGTTAGAAACTCAAGAACATAAGAGAAACATGTAGAGAGAGAAAGTATGTAGAGAGATGTAGAGAGAAAGTCACAAGTCTATGTCATTGCAAAAATGAACGTTCCAAGTACAATACAAAGGCATTGGGGTATTTATACCCCAACCCTAGGAAATAGAAAGTTACACTTCAAGTCCCTCAACTTCTTATATAAACTTTACATTAACAGATCTCATCTTTGTTCCTCATATACATATTGTATCACATATGAATCACCATCATATCACGTTCTGGTATGAATATACTCAACATTTCATGATATCAACTTATGTGTGATAGGATATAGAAGTTTCTATGATCAATCCAGAGCCAGAGGATCTACCCAAGAAACACATCCCTAGGTTAGACCTAGTTTGTGAGGGTGTGAATGAGGTAAAATGTCCGAGAGCTTGAGTGTAGGGGGAGTTAAAAGAAAATGGTGAGTGTGAGACAGGATCAAAAAGAATAAAAGAAGATCCTTCCCAAACCGATACACTTATCCGGGTAACCACATCATCTATTCATTCTCGTTCTTTGGAGATGAATATTGAAACAAGACATGGACCCAGTGTCGATAACTCGTGTCACCCCACCAAGCTACTCAAATATCTCTTAAAAGATGTTTGTTTCAATTCTCACGGAGAATTAGCACATCATCTATCTAATCTTCACTCGGAAGATTTAGATATTGAAACAAGGAAGACATCCTCTCCGGTCTCCGAACTTCATATTCTATGCACTAGAGTCTATTGATTATCAATCTGCGTCCCAGATTGAATCAATATTTGAGCCTAATGTTTATGATGATATTTCTTTGACACTTGCACGAGTCTTTGTGATTCCAATTGCATATCTTTGTGATATTGCCGGAACAGTTTGAGAACTTAGTTTTATAACTTTGATTCAGTGATGACTGGAAGTCCTATCAGTGCTACCCCATTGCCAACACTGAAAATAGGCCACACAATTCTATGAGTTGTTGTGTCAATAGTTGCTAAATGTGCTTCTATGTTAGCCGGTTACCCATTATTTGAGGGGGAGCAAATTCATCTTGACGGGGAGTAATCTGATATGGATGAGATAGTTGATTGAGGGGACATATGGTTCTTTGAATGGTACACCAAATTTTGAGGGGGAATAGTTCCTATGAATACAATTATTTGATGATGATGTCTTTTATTGTTCATGATGCTCAGGATTCTCCTAATCATCATGAGGGGGAGAAGTTTTATCAAAGACATATGCAAAGACACGATGAAGATATGGGAACTATGTGCAAGAGTTCATGATGATATATGTTGAAGAGTTCAAGATTCGTTTGAAGAGTTCAAGATATCAAGTATGGTTGATTGAAGATTTCAAGATGATTGGGTAAATCAAGTATCAATATTGATGAATTCAAGTATTGATGTTGATAGTGATGAAATTTGAAGATGGTTTTAGTTGAAAGTAAAACTTGTTTTGGGATTGTGAAGAAATGATCTTTGAAGCGAGTGTAAAATATTTCAGTAAAGAAGGAGAAAGCAAGGGTTAAGGGGGAGCCAAAGAGAATTATAAATTTGAATTTTTTGAATCTGAGATTGAAAAGCCTTGGATTTAAAGATTGATATCAAGTTGTGAACATTGATGAAGAATGTTGGATTGATCAAGGATACCAAAGTTGGTTGAGAAGCTTGACAGTACAGTGGGTTGATTCAAGAGATCTACAATGTTTTGATTCAAGAAAGAGAATTATGCTTTTCTAGAGATGATTTCAAGATTCAAAGACTTTGCTCTAAAGATGATGCTTGCATAAATGGGGAGATTGTTAGTTGTATGGTTTTTGTAACCGTCAAAGTCTGTTTGACTTGAAGACAGAAGATCGTTAAAGCTAAAGTTCATTTTGAAGAGTGATCTCGAATACAAAGGGGGAGATTGTTAGTGCAAATGTTATTGTATCCGAGATCACAAGATGAGGAAATAATAATGAAGTCAAACAAAGTCAAACAAAGTCAAAGGATGAAAGTCAAAGAAGAAAGTCAAGCATCAAAGTCAAAGAAGGAAGCTTTATTGTCAAAGTCAAAGGTTTAATTAGAGGAGTCAAAGTCTTGTAATTAGAGTGTTTGACTAATTAGTCTTTGGTATAAATAGAAGGAGTTAATGAGTAATTAGTAAGGAGCTTATTTGTAATATTCATTAGTGAGATCTAGAGAGAGAATCTAGAGAGAGAAAGTAGATCTTGAATATCTTGTATCAATTTGTTCATGGAATGAAGAAATCTATTGTTTGATCCATTGTTATTGCACTTACAATTATTATTTCCTCATCTTGTGATCTCGGATACAATAATATTTGCACTAACAATCTCCCCCTTTGTATTCGAGATCACTCTTCAAAATGAACTTTAGCTTTAACGATCTTCTGTCTTCAAGTCAAACAAACTTTGACGGTTACAAAAACCATACAGCTAACAATCTACCCATTTATGCAAGCATCATCTTTAGAGCAAAGTCTTTGAATCTTGAAATCATCTCTAGAAAAGCATAATTCTTTTTCTTGAATCAAAACATTGTAGCTCTCTTGAATAAATCCACTATACTCTCAAGCTTCTCAACCAACTTTGATATCTTTGACCAAATCAACATTCTCCA
The DNA here is from genome assembly GCA_030169165.1 of Centaurea solstitialis. Classification (NCBI taxonomy): domain Eukaryota; kingdom Viridiplantae; phylum Streptophyta; class Magnoliopsida; order Asterales; family Asteraceae; genus Centaurea; species Centaurea solstitialis. The sequence continues at coordinate 7,712 of JARYMX010000160.1, forward strand.
TCAATGTTCACAACTTGATATCAATCTTTAAATCCAAGGCTTTTCAACCTCAGATTCAAAAGGTTCAAATTTATAATTCTCTTTGGCTCCCCCTTAACTCTTGTTTTCTTCTTTCAAACTCTTTATCAATTATTCCTCTTCATTCATATTTCCTCTCAATCCACCATCAGAATGTTCTTCAAATGTTTTCATCTTCAACTCTTGACACTATCATTTTTTCTTCATGAAATATCAACACTTATATCACGATCAACATTGATACTTGATTTACCCAAACATCTTGAAATCTTCAATCAAACAAACTTGATATCTTGAACTCTTCAACATATATCATTTTGAACTCTTACACATAGTTCCCATCCCTTCATTGTGTCTTCGCATATGTCTTTGATGAAACTTCTCCCCCTCATGATGATTAGGAGAATCCTGAGCATCATGAACGATCAAAGACATCATCATCAAATATCTCAGTCACAGAAACTTCTCCCCTCAAAAGTTGGTTTACCATTCAAAGAACCATACGTCCCCCTCAATCAAACATCTCATCTATATCAGAGTGCTCCCCCTCAAATCCAACTCAAGTTGCTCCCCCTCAAATGATGGGTTATCGGCTAACATAGAAGCACATTTAGCAACTATTGACACAACAACTCATAGAATTGTGTGGCCTATTTTCAGTGTTGGCAATGGGGTAGCACTGATAGGACTTCCAGTCATCACTGAATCAAAGTTATAAAACTAAGTTCTCAGACTGTTCCGGCAATATCACAAAGATATGCAAGTGGAATCACAAAGACTCGTGCAAGTGTCAAAGAAATAACATCATATCAATTAGGCTCAAATATTGATTCAACCTGGGACGCAGATTGAAAATCAATAGACTCTTGTGCATAGAATATGAAGTTCGGAGACCGGAGAGGATGTCTTCCTTGTTTCAATATCTAAATCTTCCGAGTGAAGATTAGATAGATGATATGCTAATTCTCCGTGAGAATTGAAACAAACATCTTTTAAGAGATATTTGAGTAGCTTGGTGGGGTGACACGAGTTATCGACACTGGGTCCATGTCTTGTTTCAATATTCATCTCCAAAGAACGAGAATGAATAGATGATGTGGTTACCCGGATAAGTGTATCGGTTTGGGAAGGATCTTCTTTTATTCTTTTTGATCCTGTCTCACACTCACCATTTTCTTTTAACTCCCCCTACACTCAAGCTCTCGGACATTTTACCTCATTCACACCCTCACAAACTAGGTCTAACCTAGGGATGTGTTTCTTGGGTAGATCCTCCGGCTCTGGATTGATCATAGAAACTTCTATATCCTATCACACATAAGTTGATATCATGAAATGATATTCGTTGAAACGTTGAGTATATTCATACCAGAACGTGATATGATGGTGATTCATATGTGATACAATATGTATATGAGGAACATATGTTGAACAGAAATGGGGAACAAATATTGAAGATATCATATGTTGATGAGAACATATGTTGAAAAGATCATATGTTGAAGAGAAACATTCAATAGCATAAACAAAGAATGATTGATTTTAGAAATCAAAACTAATGATGGTGAATTCCAATGAACAAAATTCAAGCGCAACTTAGAATGACTCAGTAAGCACAGTGTATTCAAGAAATGAATCAATGATTAGAAAGTTTAATTGTGAAGAACAAATCACAATTAATAATCTGAAGAAGAATTGAATCATTGAAATGAAATAACGTGCATTGAAATCAAATTGGAATTCAAGCGAGTGTATTTCCACCGAATAATTTCTACGAATATACGAGATGTGGAAATAACTATGTGAAGAAAATTATAACACGTGGTAATTCTAGAAATGATTCATAATCGGAAAGAAACTAACACAAGTAAGTTCCTTATGATGAATACCACGGTTAAATACAGGTAAGCGCAAGTTCTATACTAAGGGTTTAGAAGGATACTTACATTAAAGCTCAGGCATTGAAGACCGGGTCCTAAACCGAATTGTTTAGAAGCCACAAATCATTGAAGATCGGGTCCTGAACTGAATTATTCAGGAGCCATACAGCTGCAAAATCAAGAGAAACAAGATTTTGGTATCCACTTGGTTGTGGATCCTCTTTTGTTAGATGCATTTGATTTAAAAGATGAAATTTTGTAAATCCCAAATCGTTCATCGATATAATCATCACATACAAAATCATTTCTTTCAAAGTAAGAACCATATGATGTTCTTTTGGACAGACTGAGAAGTTTATTTCTAGAATAAACTAACTGAGACTTACCAAAAGATGTATCTTGAAAAAATATGTTCTTTTGAACTTTCGGGTCTGAAGCAAAAGATTTTGTATGAGTTACCTTTGTACTAGATCCCTTAACTTGCCAAACAAACTTACCATTTGAATAACGATGTATACCTGAACGATCAACATGACAATCATAGAAGAGATTTGAAGTACGAATCTGACCACTTGAATTGATATGACTCCGTGAAGCACTATCCACATTGCTTGAATCATGAGCTTTGAAAATTATCTCCTCAAGTTCCTTCACTTTGGAAGAAAGCTTGTTCCTCTCTTCAATAAGATCATTAAGCTTCTTCTGTTGATCAGATCGCATTTGTTGCTCATTCATGATGTCAGTTGATAAGCCTGATAACTTGCTTGTAAGTTTGTTTATTTCAGCCTTAAACGCTTCCTTTTGATCCGCAAAATCTTTCTCCACAAGAGTTGGCTTGTTAGTTTCAGCGATTATCTGTTCTAAAATAGTCTTTTCATGTCGAAGAACCTTCTCTTTTTGTTTAAATTGATGTCTTACATCAGATAACTGATTCTGTAAGTCAACAATCTGCTTTTGAAGCTCAATACTTTTCTTGTCATCAACTTTCCTGTCTAAGTGAACAACTTGGATCTCTTCTTCAAATTCATGCATCATATTCTGATATTTGCCAGCACGGAGACTCGGTTTCTTCAAAGAGTTCTTCATCTGCCTCGCAAACTCCTTCCTGTCAATTAAAAACTTTCTTTCTAAGTCAGATATCTTCTGTGACAATTTTTCACTTTCTAATTCAAAAGATTTTCTCTCATTTACAAAAACATTTCTCTCTTCTTCAAAAACTTTTCTTTCTTTCTCAAAGTTACTTCGCTCAATGATCACAATTTGTTCAAAATCAGTTACTTGCTTCGAAAGTTCCATTACTCGAGATTGAGAAGATATAAGATTGTTTTTGAAAATCTTCTTATCTTCATCAAGTTCAAAAACTTTCTTTTGCAAACATTCATTTTCTTTTCTCAAAGAAGTTACAAGTTTTAAATTTTGAGCATTTCCAAACCAATGTTTCAACATTTGATCATGCTCATTTTGCAGATCCTTTTGCAAACTCGTAGTCAGACTTCTTTCTTTTGAAAGTGAATCTTCAAGATTTGTAACTTTAATAAGAAGTTCAGCTTGTTGTGAAGATGTTGATTTCTCATGAGTCACTACTTGGTCTGTGAGGGAAATATTTTCTTTCTTAAGTTTCCAAATTATGTCTGTGAACCGATTGACCCTTTGATTGATTGACTCAAAGAAATTTGGATTTAGAAGGTCGTTCACATAAGCATCCACGGCTGCTGTTTGTAACTCTGTGAAGTCAGAATCCATTGTTAACTGCACAAAGAAAAAAATAAGGATCGTCAACAGAAACTTCGATTAGAAGTATGAATTGTGCACACACTATTTATATTGAACAAATCAAAAAATTATGAAGAAAATGGGTAAAAATAAACTTGAATGACTAAAAATGACAAAACTTGAAACTTAAACGACTCAAAAACACAAGTACAAGGACTAAAAGTGTAAAAGAGTGGAAAGTTTCAAGTTCAGGGACTAAAAGTGATAAAATCTGAAAGTTTAAAAGTCCAAGGGTTGAAAATGAAACTTGTTGAAACTTTAAGTCCAAGTACTAAAAGTGACAAAAATTGAAAGTTAACAAACTAACAGACTTAACGGAAACTGGACTAAAAATGTAATAAAACTAACAAAAACGATAACGGAACATACAAAAGCTTAACAAAACACTACCGAACGACACCGAAAAAATTACGAAATGAAACTAAATGACAACCAACTTCCTCTCTATCAAACCGTAAGATTGAACCACGATCAAAAAGTCTCAAGGTAGCCTCGAATTGATCTCGAAAAATGCGAGAAAATTGTTTCTCGTATCACATTTAACGCTCGTCGAACAACATCGAGAACTCGCCGATTGAACCTGAAAATTTCACGAGTCAATACTCTATCAGTCAAACTTTCAAGAAAATCAAAAATGATTTCCCCGCAAAAACCGCTTGATCACCGAAAACGTCCCGCAAAATGACCGTTTGTCATGAAAGTCACATGAAATGATGAAATTCTTTGCGTAGGCTTGACTTGAGAGCGCTCAAAACCTTATCAATTAATCTCGAAAGTTCCCGAAAATTACTTTTCTCAATAGATTTCACGGCACTCTATGTCCAAAAAATAGAAAGACTTCCCGGCAAAGTCATCTCGAGCATCGAAAACATCCTGCAAAATCACCGTTTATCACAAAGGTCACATAAAATCATGAAATCTTTTCCATAGGCTTGACTTGAGAGCGCTCGAAACCTTATCAATTAAGCTCGAAAAAATACAAAAGTTGCTTTCTTCAATAGCTCTTGCGGCACTCTATGTCAGGAAAATAGAAATGGTTCTCGAAAATCAACAGAGATCACCGGAAAATACACCGAAAGATTAGCGTTTCTAACACCTTAAAATGAAATTCACTTGACCGTTGACTTGAAATGTGACATATGCATGTGTACGAAATATCAAGTGCATTTAAAAATTGAATTAGCACAAATCATGTGCTTTCCATGTTGTACCAGCATTTAAACAATTTCCATGAATACATCAACACCCTCACGTCATCCCACATACGTCATCTTCCAACAGTCTTGAAACATATAATAAGAATAGTTTGGTCAAAGGAGAACATGTGTGTAGCACACTCTTGTGCGTACAAGACACACACCATCATCACCTGGACGCATGGCAGAAATTAGACAGCTGGTGGAATGTGAGTGGTATACTCCTCTTCACTCATTACTCACATAGTAAATGCCAGCTTGCAAAGATATTTTGAAATTCAAATTGGTCAATTTGATTCTTGATCAACGAGAATGTATGTATAGCACGCACATTTAACATAATAGATCTATGAAAAACAATGGTCTCGAAATGATGTGGACGTCTCGAGATGATGTCAGAAACGCGTTTTCATGGCTTAAACTTGCTTTCACACGTTTTCACGCGCTTACACGCACAGACAAGCTGCTGACACAAGCTGTCACGTGCTGACATGCATGCTTACCTGCTCCCCCACGCGCCTATATTTCTTTTCCTTTTTCTCAACCAGTACACTCGAGATAAAAAAGCTGACGCGCCTACACGCCTGCTGACACACTCGAGACAAGGACCTCTGACGCGCTTTCTCTTCTCGTCTGACGTGTCACGCGGTTTCCTAGATATGCACGCGTCTCGAGTCTCGAATTGACCAGCTATGAGATCTGACACACTTTACCCTCTTGTCCCCTCACTTACCAACAAAAATAACACAAAGGACACTCGAGATAAAAACAAACATACTCGAGACATGACTCGAGATATAACAAAATTAGACTCGTGACATCAGATCTGAACCCACAAACAACTTTTTGCAAACTTTTCTAAAAAATATGGATCAAACTCCCAGATCTACTCAAGAACACTTGAAGATCTTCAAGAACACTCAAGAACACATTCAACCCAAAAATTTCAAAAAATGAGATTTAGACCTTAAAATTTGAAACAAATAAAGGATTCATGTCTAAAAACACATTTTAGAAACAATTTTGCTCAAAAACAATCAAAATCTCATCAAATCACCAAATCAGTCAAGAACTCTCAAGAACACAAACTCAAATCTTCAAGAACGATTTTCACAAATCTTCACCAAATTTGATAAAATTCGAATATGTTGCTCACCTTATGATTACAAACAACTTTTGTGAAACAACACTCACGAAAATCAACTCAAACTCATCCAATTTAAATTTTTTTTAAAAACTCCATGGATGAACTTATGAGTTCTTGGTAAAAATTTCCAAAAATCAAATCTCAAATTTGAGAACCAAATCCATGTAAAATGATTAGAGATGAATAGAAAACACAAATGAATTACAAAAACACAATCAAAAACTACAATTGAACCCTAAAAATCTACAAATCTACAAAAAAAATTCTATAAAACCCATTTCTTGAAAATTTCTTCAAATCTTCATCCAATTGTGCACAAATCTTCTGCCAAAGCTCTGATACCAATTGTAAGTGCAATAACAATGGATCAAATCAATCAATTCTCATTCCGTGATGTAATCTTTACAATATGAACATTCTCTCTCTAGATTCTCTTTCTAAAACACACACACTAATGAATATTACAAATAAGCTCCTTACTAATTACTCACTAACTCCTTCTATTTATACTAATGACTAATTAGTCAAACACTCTAATTACAAGACTTTGACTCCTCTAATTAAACTTTGACTTTGACATTAAAGCTTCCTTCTTTGACTTTTTTTTTGAGGATAAATCCAGGCAATATTATAAAGCACAAAAAATAAAAACGGCAAACAGCCCCAATCCAAGCCAAACGGCAAAACAAACAAAGTACGAAACTAAGCCATACCAAGCAACAAGCAACCAAAACAGACACAAATTACACGAAGTAAAATAACTACTAAAAAAAATCGCCGAAACCAAGCTCCACCACCACCTCCAAAACCGCAACATCTCCTTTACGTTACGTGATCTCATCATCATAATTATCGTCATACTGCATAGTCCCAGTCTTCCAAGCCACTCTCATCCGGACTACATCACAGATGTCTTTAATGAGCGACTGAATGATTCTTCTATCACCTCTGAAAAGCCTTCGGTTCCTTTCCCTCCAAATGGTATAAACAGAAGCCGCCAAAGCCAACTTTTTAGTCAAACTTTTTGGAGAAGTTGACATATCAGAAAGAGCTACCACAATATCATCCCAAGACTCCGGGAACTCCTCCCATTCGAACTTAGTGCGAATAGCACTCCAAACTTCCTTAGACAAACTGCAAGCGAAAAAAAGGTGGTTATGTGAATCCGGACCATTTCCACAAAGAGAGCAGACTAAGTCTGGAGGATCATGCTTCCACGAGGAAATGCGATCTTGAGTAGGAAGTCGTTTCACACAAGCAATCCATAAGCAAAACGCATGTTTGGGGATATGTCCTTTAAACCAAACACATTTCCACCAAGGAGCCTCATCAAAGCTACCAATAAGAGAATTATAAACATTACGAATCGAAAAAACTCCCGAAGCATCTGTATCCCACAAAAGAGTATCCGGTTCCCCATCAACAAGAGTAGGAATAGTGTCATTAGCTAGCTGAGAGAACCGAGCCAACCAGTCCTGCGGCCAAGCTCCATTCATTGTTGAAAGCAACTCATGAACCGTCCAGGAAGTCTGAAAGCCTGCATTGTGGATGGACCTATACGAAATGAAAGCAGATAATCGAATACCCTGCCAGTTATCCTCCCATGCATTCGTACTCTTACCATCTCCTAATCGCACATGCACAAATGGTCGAATTTCGTCCCTTAAACTGAGAAGCTTTCTGAAACTAGATGACCATCTAGGTAAGGGCCGTAGCGTCCAAAAAGAATTTTGCCGAACATAAAATAAAGATGTCCACGCTACCCATAAAGACTGACGATTACCACAGATATCCCAAATATGTTTAGCCAACAACGCTCTATTCCAAACCGAAAGCCTTTTAAATCCCAATCCGCCACATGAGACTGGTCTACACACAACATCCCATGCCACTTTACACTTACCTCTGGAAGAGTTACCCTGAGCCCACAAGAAATCTCTACAAAGAGCCTCCAATTCATGAATGACAGCAGAAGGAAACAAGAACACAGCCATCCAATACAATTGAAGTGACTGTAACACCGAAATAACCAACTGTTTTCTGCCACCAAACGAAAGGAATTTGGTTTTCCAGTTATTGATCCTCGCTTTCACTTTAGTGATCAATCCTCCATAATCAGCCACCTTTAGGGAGATGGGTGATAAAGGCACCCCAAGATATCTGATTGGAAATGTACCTGGCTTAAAAGAGATACTTTCAATTATTGCATCCTGAATATCTGGAGAAACATTCCCGAAGAACACTTCACTTTTCTCCAGGCTAGGTGACAGACCCGACTTGGTCGAAAATAAATGTAAAGCATGCTTGAGGATGTCTACCGAACCTACATCCCCACTTGTGAAAACAAACAAGTCGTCTGCAAAGCAAAGATGCGTGATGTCTAGATCCTCACAACCCGGATGATATCCAAAAGTAGAAGCTTCCCTGATACACTCCTTAAAAATCAACGAGAACCCCTCCATGACCAAGGTAAAAAGATACGGGGATAACGGGTCCCCCTGCCGAATCCCTCTTCCACCCACGAAAAACCCATGAGTTTCTCCATTCAAAGCTATAGAGTAAGAAGTAGAAGTTATCATCTCTTTAATCCATCTAATCAAAGCTGGATGAAAACCAACACCCGAAAGCATGTTCAGAAGGAAACGCCAATCAATCATGTCATAAGCTTTACGAATGTCAATCTTAAACGCACATCTAGGCTGCCCCGAGTGCAAATGATACCCAACTACCAATTCATGAGCCATAAGTATATTATCCACAATACGCCTTCCAGGAATGAAGGCCGACTGTGATTTACTCACCAATGCATCCAGGTACGGCTTTATACGTTCAACCAAAATCTTTGAGATACATTTGTATAACACCGTGCAACAAGAAATTGGTCGAAAATCACTTACAGAAGTCGCATTAGGAGATTTGGGTAACAGACATAGCAACGTATGATTAAGCTCCTTATCCAAACTGCTCCGATAGAAAAAATTATGAATAGCCGTTGTCACTTCCGGGCCCACAACACTCCAAGCCGATTTGAAAAAACGCGCCGAGAAACCATCCGAACCAGGTGCCTTCTCATTCCCAATGCTAAACATCGCGTTACGAATATCTGAATCCGCTATAGGCCTGATCATATGCAAAGAATCACTAAGCGATAAAGTATTGACAAACAAATGGGAAGGCATATCAGGAACAAGAGTATCATCCCTCGTTCCTAACAAAGCCTTGAGGTTCTCAACAAAAGCAACCGGAACCTCATCATCATACGCAAACGTCCCATCCATCCTACGAACAGCATGAATTTGCTGAGCATGGCGCTTCTCCTTGACCACCATATGGAAGAACTTGGTATTAGCATCCCCCTCACGGAGCCACTTTACCTTTGCACGTTGCATAACCGCATTCTCCTCATCCAACCTTGCCTTTTGATACGCAATACGAATAGCCTCCAAATCCTCTCTTAGAGGTTCACTAAACGGGTCCAAATCAGCAGCAAGTTGAATGATATCCAACTCCGTTTTAAGCTTGTTCGCTCTCAAATGCAGATCCCCATACGAATTTCTCAAGTTCCGCAACGGATGCTTTAGAGCTTTAAGCTTCTGAGTAACCTGAAACATAAACGAACCATGTACCCTTTTCTGCCAAATATCCACAACAATAGGAATGAATCGGTTATTATGCACCAAAAAATTGTCAAACTTAAAACCCCATCTCCTTTTCCTGATTCCTGCTTTAAACGACACCAAGGAAGGTGAGTGGTCCGATACCCCTCTCGGTAGAAATTTGACACTCACATTGTGTAACACCCCGCTAAAGCGGAACCACGAGGTGCCACAGTAAAGATTTCATCGCGATAGGAAATAAAACACACCAATCATTCATATCAAAAGTTTAAAAGAGTTTACACAGTACTACAAGTATTACAATCCAACCATCATTCAGGTTTACAAATTTAAACAAAATATGAATCGACATGACTGGTGTTATACAAAAGTTCCCTTAATAATCTTATCAGACCTTCGGATTTCCTGAAAAGCATGATAAACAAGTGTCAACTACAAGAGTTGGTGAGTTCACAGGTTTTTATATGCACAAATATTTTAAATGCAACGACATTTCAGTGAATCTTTTATTCACTACACTTTTCAAAATTTTAACTAAGCAAATCCGTTCATTCGCTTAAGTTATCGTATACGGTTAGAGTGAATCCGTTCATTCACTACCAACAGTGAGTAAATTTTCCGGATGATTTGTAATTCGCAAGATAATTAGTGAGTAACTACAATCCTTTCCAATTCATGACATGCTTTGCCCCTATCTACCCCAGTGGTGGAAGTAAATCCCACTTGCGTAGAACGTTTTGTTCAATACAGTGCACCTATCACTCGTCAGTTCTAGGTGGGTATGTCAATCCAAATAGCGCTATCCACATGTATTTTAGGCCCATTGTTATGAGTTAATAGTAGTCTTCGGGGACTTATTCATTTTTTTCCTTTTATCTCACTATATCAAGCTTCAAACATATCAAATTTAACTCACTTACGTTTCATTTCAATTCAATTCATTTAAATCCATTTTGCTCATTTCGAAGCAGTTCAATTCATAACATTTTCATAAATTCATTCAATCATATCATGCTTTTCACCCCAAAACGATTAAAAACGGTAAAAGTGGGGCTGTGAATACTCACCTCGAGCGTTTGATGCGGGTCGGTAAGTGATGATGTGCGGTAAAGTCCCGGTCCGATACTACTCTTACCCTAAAAGACACAATAGGTTTATCGTAAGTTCTAAGCTTAACGGTCCCTAAGTCATAATCACATCGATATCCATATAATGCCATTATATAAATTTTATAGCCTAATCCAATAAAAATTCATTTTGTCACAAATGAAAGTCTTCCAAACATTTTAGAAGTTCGAATTTTATAAAATTGGGCTTTTAAGAAATTTTCAGAATCTGTCAAAATTTTTGAGTTGTAAAAATTGCCATTTTGAACTTAGGTCCTCTAAATATTGAGTCTTTAAATTTTTACCCCTTGTTTTAGGGAATGTTAGGAACAATTTCACCAAGTTTCATGATTTTTAGAGAATTTTTACTATTTTTAAACATTTTTACAAAATCAGTGGTAAGGGCTGAAATTCCAGAATACCTTTAGTCCTTGTTTTATTCATAAATAATTCTATACACCACTTTATCACGAATTTCCAAAGAGATTTTCTAGCTAAAACATATACCAAACTTTTGAGACAAGTTTCATGTCATAAGGATGGTTTTTGAGGGAGATATGACCTTTTCAAGTGGTGCATGTGTAATCTGCCATAAGAGGACAGCCTACACCACCAACTTAAACTCATTGGTTGAAGTCCCAAAACTCCTCTAAATGACATGATCTTGGACTTTTTAGAAAGCTAACTCAAAGTACTTGAGTTTAGGGTCAAGAAAATCGTGCTTTAGACAAATAATCAAGGAGTTATGCTAGTTTGAAGTTGACTAAAATTTCTGACCAAACACTGTTGCACACAAAAATGTTTTATGGTGGTTTGGGTTCAAATCTTGGTGTTTTTGCACCATTCCAGTGGGGTTTGAACCCTAACACTTTAAATATCATCCCATAAAATTTTCATGAAGAAATAAGTTCAAGAAAGCCCTTTTTGGGTCGTGTAAAGTGCATGCAACTATTTTGACAGAATCTGTCCAATATTTAACATCCAATATGCTACCAAAACACATAAAATCATACCATTTCGGGGTTTTTCTTGCTATTTCACCCATAACTCAGATTATTCAAATGTAATATAACTAAAATATGCTCTCATACCATCCAAACCCATGCATGAACTATTGATGAAGTTTAGCACAAGTTTGGTGGTCAAAAACATCATCTAAACGATTTTTGATTCATTTCTTGTGTTCTTATGGGGAAATCATTGATTTTCACCTTCATAGATTGTGATACCACATTTTCTAAGGTTAAATCTCTTTCCCAAACACAAGTTTCGTTCTTGAATCAAAAAGGGGTTAAAACCCTTGAAAAAGAAGAAGAAAAACTCACAAATGAGTTGAAAATCGAAGTAGAAACATCCTAACTTTGCTTACCTTTGATGAACACCCAATCTTTTTTTTTTTTTTTTTTTTTTTTGGAAGGGATTAACCCGGCAATATTATAAAAAACAAGGAAAAAAGAGGGTACTAAGACCCAACAAACAGAGACAAAAGCCAAGGACAAGCCCCAAGGCTAGCCAAATGGAGACAAGCATACAACCAACCAAAAAGAAAACCAACCAAACAAAACGACCACCCGCAAAAGAAAGAAAACCAAACAAAACCCCTAAAAACAAAGACCAACCGCATCATGAGCTAAAATCAGTAATCCGACCCCACGCCATGCGATCCATAATAGAATTACGAATCAACTTGAACGTTTGCACGACAGGTTGATTTGCATTCTGAAAAATCCGTCGATTCCGTTCACGCCACAGAAAATAAACAGAAGCCGAAAGAGCCAACCTATGAATGGTAGTCGACGGTCCTCGAGAATCCTGCAAAAGCTCCATAATTACGTTCCAAGTGTCGGGGAAACCCTAGAAATCCACTTCATTCTTAACCTTACGCCAGACCTCTCGAGAATACACACAATTAAAGAACAAATGGTCATGAGAGTCAGGACAAGAATTACATAAAGGGCAGCGCATGTCCGGTGGATTTTCCTTCCAGCTGCTAATCCGGTCCTGAGTAGGTAACCGGGTATGACAAGCAGTCCACATACAAAACCCGTGTTTCGGTATATGATTTTTAAACCAAACATATTTAGCCCAAGCGACAAGATGATGTTGGCCATCAATCGATCTCCAAGCAAGCTTGACAGAAAACTCCGATTCCATTACGGCCCCATGTCGCCAAGTAAGAACATCTTGTCTCGAATCATCTAGCGTTGGAACCTGTTGAGCAAACGCTATTGGATTAGACGATAACCAATCCGGAGGCCACTCGCCGTTAAGCGTAGAAATCACATCCCTAGCCTCCGTAAGTCTATCAAACCCCAATCTACTAAACTGGCGATAAGTAATCAACCTAGAAAGCGGTTGTGTACCCATCCAAACGTCCTCCCACGCATTAGTGTGATGGCCATCCCCGAGGCGCGAGAAGATAAAAGGTCTGATCATAGGAAGCACCGTTAACATTTTCCGGAAGGTCCATGACCAATGCGGTCGCGGGATAATAGACCAAAGAGAACCGTTCAAAATACGGAACCTCCATATCCAACGAACCCAAAGTGTCTCTCTCTTCGACAGAAGATCCCAAAGCTGCTTAGTTATAAGAGTGCGATTCCAAGAAGATAACCGTTTGAAACCAAGACCCCCACAAAGCACTGGTTTACAAACTGTTTCCCAAGCGACCTTACACTTACCACGAGAGCTATCACCTTGTGCCCATAAGAAATCCCGAAACAGCCCTTCCAGTTCATGAGTTGTAGCCGAAGGAAGCACAAAAACCATCATCCAGTAAAGCTGCATAGACTGAAGAACCGAAATAATAAGTTGTTTTCTACCTGCAAAGGATAGAAACTTAGCTTTCCAATCATGAATTCGATTCTTCACTCTCGTAATCAATGGAGAGTGAAGAAATAGAGAGAGAGATGAAGATTTGAAAAAATGATAATGAGATTTGTTGGGAAAAAGAAACAAATGATGGTTTTTATATCAAAGAGGGGAGAGGTCACCTTGGGGGTGGTGTGGCCGGCCCCTAGTGGGTCCCACCCACTCTCCCTATATTTTTTTTTTAAAATAAAACAGTGTACATTTGACACTGTTAATTTGACGCGGTACCGGGTTTTTGTCGTTTTTTAGCAAATTCTAACTTTTCGAAAGTGGTTTTAGGTTATTTAAGTTACTTTACATATAATTTATACATTATAACTTAATTTTCCAAAAATTATCTTAATTCTGGCATTTTAGGATTATCGGGTGATTTCGGGCCGGTTCGGGCTTTTTCGGGCAGTTTTCGGAACTCTTAGGATTTTAACCTAACTTTTTCTCGCAAACTAATCTATTTTCATCTTAAAACTTATTTAACTAACTTCTAACCTACAGAAATGCTGTAGAGTGACTGAACGCGTAAATTAACCTGGAGGTCGGAACTGACGGTTGTCACATTTACCCCCGGTTGAAAGAAATTTCGTCCCGAAATTTAATTCTTGCTGGTACCGAAGCGATCTTTCGTGAAGAGGTGCGGGTATTTGTCTTTCATGAAAGCCTTCCGTTCCCAAGTGAACTCAGGTCCGTGACGAGAGTTCCATCGTACCTTGACGATTGGTATTTTGCTGCGCCGGAGTTGTTTGGTTTCTTGATCAAGAATCTCGATTGGTTCTTCCGAGGCGCGCAGTTTTTCATCAATTTGAATCTCATCCAAAGGCAGAATTACTGTCTCCTCTGACAGACATTTCTTCAGGTTGGACACGTGAAACGTGTCATGAATAGAGCTCAGCTCCATAGGCAAGTTCAACCTATAGGCAACGGGTCCGATTCTTTCTACGACCTCGAACGGTCCAACAAAACGAGGGCTCAGCTTCCCTTTCCTTCCGAATCTTATTAGCCCTTTCCATGGTGAGACCTTTAGTAACACTTTGTCACCAACTTGAAATTCCAACGGCTTTCGCCGATTATCGGCATAACTTTTCTGGCGATCTCTGGCCGTTTTCAGCTTTTCCTGAACCATTTTGATTTTGTCGGTGGTCTCCTGCACGACATCCGGCCTAAACAATTTATTCTCTCCCACTTCCAACCAATTAAGTGGGGATCTACACTTGCGTCCATACAGTGCCTCGTATGGCGCACACTGAATGCTGGCATGATAGCTGTTGTTGTAGGAGAACTCGACTAAAGGTAGATGATCGTCCCAACTACCTCCAAATTCAATCACGCAAGCACGTAGCATATCCTCTAGTGTCTGAATGGTTCTCTCAGTTTGTCCATCGGTCTGAGGATGGTAAGCCGTGCTTAGATCCACACGAGTGCCTAAGGTTGCCTGAAGCGATTGCCAAAATCGCGAGGTGAATCTACTATCCCTATCAGAGATGATCGATATCGGGACTCCGTGTCGCATAACAACCTCATCGACATACAACCGTGCAAGCTTATCGATGCTATAAGTCTCCTTTATTGGCAAGAAATGCGCTGATTTCGTGAGTCGATCAACGATTACCCAAATCGTATCATGCCCCTTTTTGGTCTTGGGTAATTTAGTCACGAAGTCCATCGATATCTGCTCCCATTTCCACTCTGGGATTTCTGGTTGCTGAAGAAGTCCTGACGGTTTCTGATGCTCTGCTTTAACCTTCGCGCAAGTCAAGCATTTACTCACGTAAGTGGCGATATCTCTTTTCATACCGGGCCACCAGTAATGCTCCTTCAGTCCCTTGTACATTTTATCGGATCCTGGATGTATCGAATATTTTGATTGATGAGCTTCATCCATGATCATTTTCCTCAGCTGTTCCACACTTGGAATCCAAATTCTTCCCTTGAAATAACATACTCCATCCCCTTTCTTCTCGAATTCCTTTTCTACGCCATGAAGGGTTTCTTTCTTTATGTTGTCAGTCATTAGGGCTTCCCTTTGAGCTTCCAATATCTGGCTTTTCAAACTGGTCTGGACCAAAACTCCCATGGCTCGCGCTCTTGTAGGCTTCACTCTTCTTTTCTGCTTAGCGCATCAGCCACTACGTTCGCCTTCCCTGGGTGGTATTTGATCTCACAATCATAGTCACTGAGCAACTCCACCCATCTTCTCTGCCTCATGTTTAACATCTTTTGGTCCAGAATATGCTGAAGACTCTTATGATCCGTAAAGATAGTGCATTTGGTGCCGTACAGATAATGTCTCCAGATCTTAAGGGCAAACACCACTGCTCCGAGTTCCAAGTCGTGAGTGGTGTAGTTCTTCTCGTGGACCTTCAACTGTCTGGATGCATAGGCAATGACCTTCTCGTTCTGCATCAAGACACATCCTAAGCCTTGATGTGAAGCATCGCAATACACTACAAAGTTATCCGTTCCTTCGGGTAACGCTAGAATGGGCGCATTGCACAACTTATGCTTGAGTAATTGGAACGCTTCTTCTTGTTTCTCTCCCCAGACGAACTTCTTGTCTTTTTGCGTCAAGGTTGTCAACGGCTGCGCAATCTTAGAAAAATTTGCGATGAATCTTCGGTAATAACCTGCCAAACCGAGAAATTGTCGAATTTCGGTTGGGGTCTTTGGGGCTTCCCACTTCTTTACGGCCTCGATCTTGGCTGGGTCGACGTGTATTCCTTCTTTGTTCACTACATGTCCTAAGAAGTGAACTTCTCGAATCCAAAATTCGCACTTCGAAAATTTGGCGTAAAGCTTTTCAGCCTTTAGCAATTCCAATACCAGCCTCAGATGTTGCTCATGATCCTCCTTGCTCTGCGAATAAATCAGGATATCATCTATGAAGACAATTACGAACTTGTCTAAGTAAGGTCGGCACACTCGGTTCATTAGATCCATAAACACTGCTGGAGCGTTCGTCAATCCAAAAGGCATGACTAAGAACTCATAGTGACCATATCGAGTTCTGAACGCTGTCTTTGCGACGTCTTCCTCACGAACTCGCATTTGATGGTATCCCGATCGAAGATCGATCTTGGAGAAGTACGTTGCTCCTTGCAGTTGATCGAATAAGTCATCGATGCGTGGAAGAGGGTATCGGTTCTTGATGGTGATCTTGTTCAGTTCCCTGTAGTCAATGCACATGCGAAATGATCCATCCTTCTTTTTGACGAACAGCACAGGGGCTCCCCAGGGCGAAGAGCTGGGTCGGATGAATCCCTTATCTAACAGTTCTTGAAGTTGGTTTGACAGCTCCTGCATCTCGGATGGTGCTAGACGATAAGGTGATCTTGCTACAGGGCCTGCTCCAGGGATTATATCGATGTGGAACTCTACTTGTCGCTGTGGGGGTAATCCTGGTAACTCTTCTGGGAAAACCTCAGGAAAATCTCGCACGATTGGAATATCCTGGATTTGCTTTTCTTTTGCACTCTTATCTACCACGTGCGCCATAAATGCTACACACTCCTTTCGTAGATGGTTTCGCATTTTCATAAAAGACACGATCTTAATGTCTCTCTTTGGCTTGTCTCCATACACTTCAAGAAATCTTCCATCAGGTAAGGCTATCACGACTATCTTCTCAGCACAACATATTGTTGCTCGATGCTTGGACATCCAGTCCATACCAACAATTATGTCAAAACTCCCTATCTTAATCGGGATCAAGTCTATGCTAAAATCCTTTCCAGACAATCCTAGTGTGCATTTTCTGATTATCTTATCAGCCTTAACTAATTCTCCGTTGGAGTATTCGATTATATGATCCTCTTTCAGATTCTGTGACTTTTTATTTATCTTAGGCCTGAATTCTAACGATACAAAGCTCCTATCTGCTCCGGAATCAAAAAGCACAGTAGCAGGATAGTTGTTGAGAAGAAACGTACCTGTAACCACGTCGGGGTTTTGCTTTGCTTCCTCTGCCCCAATCACAAATGCTCTCCCTCGAGCTAGTCCTCCTCGGTTTCCTTGGTTTGCTTGGTTTGCCGGCTGCACTCGATTTGCGTAGGGTCTCTGATTCAACTTGGGACAATCATTCCGGTAATGATTTAAGCTCCCACACTCAAAACAAGTTCCCTTCTTACAGCCCTTGTCAGTATGGCCTCCCCTGCCACATCTAGAACAGACAATACACCTCCCACCATGAAGGTTCCCGCACTTGCCACACTTCTGATTCGTTCCTCTCTCTCTTTCTGCCATCTGAGTCTGCAATCCGTAGCTCCTGGTTACTCTTCTATCCTTGCCCAGCTTTCCCCTGAATTGTGGTTTGGTAGACTCCTCTATCTTCCTCTTTCCTTTCGCCCCATCACTCAGAAAGGTTCCTGATCGAACTGCATTGTTGGTGAGTCGATTTGCCAGATTCACTGCCTCTTGCAGAGTTTTCGGGTCTGCTGCGGTTACATTTCCCCGGATTACTGGTGATAATCCCCAGACATATCGATCTACACGGTTCTGTTCAGGTGTTACCAGGTGCGGTACTAGTTTAGCCAATTCATGGAATCGGGTAGTGTAAGTGGTGACATCATTTCCTTTCATCTCATGGTGCCACAACTCCGCTTCTAGTTTCTGCATCTCACTTCGCGGGCAAAACTCATCCTTAAGCATCTTCTTGAAATCCTCCCAAGATATTTGATTGGTGGCCTCACGTCCACGGGTCTGAATTTGAGTGTTCCACCAAGTTAGAGCTCGTCCTTGTAACAAGCAGGCAGCATACTGTACCTTATTTCCCTCCGTACACTTGCTGATATGGAGGACAGATTCCATGCCCTCTATCCAAGTTAACAGGCCAACCGCTCCTTCAGTTCCATGGAATTCTTTAGGATTACAGCTACGGAAGGATTTGTACGTACATTCCCTTTCTCTACGCTCGTGATTTTGGTTTTGATTAGTATTGAATCCAGCTGCCACTTGGCTAACTATATTAGGAAGAGAGGCTATGACTTGCTCCGAAACGAGTCTTGCAAGTTCCGGATCTTCCCTTCTTGGAGGCATGTTTCTAAAACATAACCATAATAAAGGCATTTAGTGATGAGCTAGCAAATCTAAGTTCTTGCAATTTACTAACTATCTACTCATTCAAGCCATAGTGTTTACGCAACCTATTAAACTTATTATACCAACTAACGAGGTCATTAGATGTATAATAATTTAAACATTCCATTCATACGTAAAAATGCAAATATAACATGCAACTTATATCAAATCATACCATCATAATATCCATATCATTTTCCAAAAATATCCAAACGATCATACGGTTTTACAGTCATCCAAAATACCAAATGTCATAAGTGTTCAATAACTGGGCATCATGCCCCAAAACATAAATCAGCATAAGATCCCATCTCCTAGTAGCCAGCCCCCCACATAGCCCAGACGAACAAGATGATAGCCAGAGCAATCACCACATACACCAAGGTGTATAGGTGACTGAGCGAGTCCATAGTGTGACCTAGGAGGGCCACGACTCTGGATAGCTGCTGGCTATCCGCTCCGGCTACACCTATCAGGGAATCGATCATGTGGTCATGATGATCGATCATGTGCTCGTGGATGTCCTGACCCCGGGCTAAGCGCTCGACCTCCTGACGCTCGAGCGGGGTCATGCCTCTCAGGCATAGGACAGGGGCACGGGCCACTTGTGGGTGCCTAGGAACCGGTGCTATCGGCGGTGGTTGGACGACAGGCGGTGGTCGGGCATCGGGTGATGGTCGGGCAACTCTAGCTATCGGCGACGACGGACGGTAGGGCGGCGGAGATCCAGATGATGTAGAGGACGAGGACGACGACGACGATGACGATGACGACCCACCCTGGCCCCTTACCCGTGATGGCCCCGCCCCATCCCCAGAGGGAATGCGGAAGGTCATCCGGGTAGGCAGTGGCACGCTCTTTCGAGCGGTGCGCCTGCCCCTAAGGCCATAATGGGTCTCAGGCCCGTAAGGTCGCGCCGGACTGGCGGGCCGGACGGGGACCTGATGGAGTCAGCGTCACTGTCGCTGTACGGGTCACGTTCCCGGTCGATGGTCTGGGAACGCGAGGCGACACTCCGACTCCTAGAGGGTCCGTGGGACCCCAAGGACTGGTGCTCAGACGGGTCGTCTCCTGAGACATGGTAACTGCGATAGAAAAATTTTAAGTTATCAATTTAGAAATATTTTCAAAACTTGTACATATTAATGCGAACTCACAGAAATAAAAATGTTTTGCAGGAAATTCTCAGAAAGTTTCGACCTTTAAATTTCTAACAGCATGGTTAGCTCACAAGTCTTATTCTACTTATATCATGGCTATGCGTAGGTGATCAGGCTCCGCATTTCTATGATATACCAGAACAGTACCTATTCTAATCATACGAATTTTTAAATTTTTCCTATGCCTAGAAATCTTTTTAATTAAAGGTTTTAGTTTCTTTTGAAAAGGTTGGTTATAGTACTTGGTTGTTATGAAAAACCGATGTTCTCTATAACCTATGGCTCTGATACCAAATCTGTAACACCCCGCTAAAGCGGAACCACGAGGTGCCACAGTAAAGATTTCATCGCGATAGGAAATAAAACACACCAATCATTCATATCAAAAGTTTAAAAGAGTTTACACAGTACTACAAGTATTACAATCCAACCATCATTCAGGTTTACAAATTTAAACAAAATATGAATCGACATGACTGGTGTTATACAAAAGTTCCCTTAATAATCTTATCAGACCTTCGGATTTCCTGAAAAGCATGATAAACAAGTGTCAACTACAAGAGTTGGTGAGTTCACAGGTTTTTATATGCACAAATATTTTAAATGCAACGACATTTCAGTGAATCTTTTATTCACTACACTTTTCAAAATTTTAACTAAGCAAATCCGTTCATTCGCTTAAGTTATCGTATACGGTTAGAGTGAATCCGTTCATTCACTACCAACAGTGAGTAAATTTTCCGGATGATTTGTAATTCGCAAGATAATTAGTGAGTAACTACAATCCTTTCCAATTCATGACATGCTTTGCCCCTATCTACCCCAGTGGTGGAAGTAAATCCCACTTGCGTAGAACGTTTTGTTCAATACAGTGCACCTATCACTCGTCAGTTCTAGGTGGGTATGTCAATCCAAATAGCGCTATCCACATGTATTTTAGGCCCATTGTTATGAGTTAATAGTAGTCTTCGGGGACTTATTCATTTTTTTCCTTTTATCTCACTATATCAAGCTTCAAACATATCAAATTTAACTCACTTACGTTTCATTTCAATTCAATTCATTTAAATCCATTTTGCTCATTTCGAAGCAGTTCAATTCATAACATTTTCATAAATTCATTCAATCATATCATGCTTTTCACCCCAAAACGATTAAAAACGGTAAAAGTGGGGCTGTGAATACTCACCTCGAGCGTTTGATGCGGGTCGGTAAGTGATGATGTGCGGTAAAGTCCCGGTCCGATACTACTCTTACCCTAAAAGACACAATAGGTTTATCGTAAGTTCTAAGCTTAACGGTCCCTAAGTCATAATCACATCGATATCCATATAATGCCATTATATAAATTTTATAGCCTAATCCATATAAAAATTCATTTTGTCACAAATGAAAGTCTTCCAAACATTTTAGAAGTTCAAATTTTATAAAATTGGGCTTTTAAGAAATTTTCAGAATCTGTCAAAATTTTTGAGTTGTAAAAATTGCCATTTTGAACTTAGGTCCTCTAAATATTGAGTCTTTAAATTTTTACCCCTTGTTTTAGGGAATGTTAGGAACAATTTCACCAAGTTTCATGATTTTTAGAGAATTTTTACTATTTTTAAACATTTTTACAAAATCAGTGGTAAGGGCTGAAATTCCAGAATACCTTTAGTCCTTGTTTTATTCATAAATAATTCTATACACCACTTTATCACGAATTTCCAAAGAGATTTTCTAGCTAAAACATATACCAAACTTTTGAGACAAGTTTCATGTCATAAGGATGGTTTTTGAGGGAGATATGACCTTTTCAAGTGGTGCATGTGTAATCTGCCATAAGAGGACAGCCTACACCACCAACTTAAACTCATTGGTTGAAGTCCCAAAACTCCTCTAAATGACATGATCTTGGACTTTTTAGAAAGCTAACTCAAAGTACTTGAGTTTAGGGTCAAGAAAATCGTGATTTAGACAAATAATCAAGGAGTTATGCTAGTTTGAAGTTGACTAAAATTTCTGACCAAACACTGTTGCACACAAAAATGTTTTATGGTGGTTTGGGTTCAAATCTTGGTGTTTTTGCACCATTCCAGTGGGGTTTGAACCCTAACACTTTAAATATCATCCCATAAAATTTTCATGAAGAAATAAGTTCAAGAAAGCCCTTTTTGGGTCGTGTAAAGTGCATGCAACTATTTTGACAGAATCTGTCCAATATTTAACATCCAATATGCTACCAAAACACATAAAATCATACCATTTCGGGGTTTTTCTTGCTATTTCACCCATAACTCAGATTATTCAAATGTAATATAACTAAAATATGCTCTCATACCATCCAAACCCATGCATGAACTATTGATGAAGTTTAGCACAAGTTTGGTGGTCAAAAACATCATCTAAACGATTTTTGATTCATTTCTTGTGTTCTTATGGGGAAATCATTGATTTTCACCTTCATAGATTGTGATACCACATTTTCTAAGGTTAAATCTCTTTCCCAAACACAAGTTTCGTTCTTGAATCAAAAAGGGGTTAAAACCCTTGAAAAAGAAGAAAAACTCACAAATGAGTTGAAAATCGAAGTAGAAACATCCTAACTTTGCTTACCTTTGATGAACACCCAATCTTTATCTCAAATAGGTTTTAAAACCTTTAAAAATCTGGATTCAATATGTGTTCTTGGCTGAGTTTTAGAGAGAGAGTAGAGAGAAATAGAGAGAGAGATGAAGATTTGAAAAAATGATAATGAGATTTGTTGGGAAAAAGAAACAAATGATGGTTTTTATATCAAAGAGGGGAGAGGTCACCTTGGGGGTGGTGTGGCCGGCCCCTAGTGGGTCCCACCCACTCTCCCTATATTTTTTTTTTTAAAAATAAAACAGTGTACATTTGACACTGTTAATTTGACGCGGTACCGGGTTTTTGTCGTTTTTTTCGCAAATTCTAACTTTTCGAAAGTGGTTTTAGGTTATTTAAGTTACTTTACATATAATTTATACATTATAACTTAATTTTCCAAAAATTATCTTAATTCTGGCATTTTAGGATTATCGGGTGATTTCGGGCCGGTTCGGGCTTTTTCGGGCAGTTTTCGGAACTCTTAGGATTTTAACCTAACTTTTTCTCGCAAACTAATCTATTTTCATCTTAAAACTTATTTAACTAACTTCTAACCTACGGAAATGCTGTAGAGTGACTGAACGCGTAAATTAACCTGGAGGTCGGAACTGACGGTTGTCACACATTGGCAAACATAGAGGTAAACCAAATATTGGCCATCACTCTATCTAATTTTCTCCGTAACCCCGACTCATCCTTTGGTTTTTGACACAATGTATGTTGGATTCCTGTATATCGAAGATCAAAGACTTCAATAGCTTCTACACAATCAAAAAAATCCATCATATCAGAATTCCGTAGAGAGGAACCCCCCAAAGCATCATGGGGAAATAGAAGAGAGTTAAAATCCCCAGAAAGAACCCAAGGCTTATCCCCCACAATGGCATGAAACTTCCGCAGTTCTGACCACAAAAGTTGTCTCTCAACACTTCTGTTTGCACCATAGACAAAGGTGGCTAAAAACATCATATCTAGACCTCTCACCCGAACTTGAGCATGTAAGCATTGAGAATTCATATCAATTACCATAACATCAAACAAAGCCGGATCCCAAGCTAGAATAATTCGAGTACCATAGCTACAACTAGCTTGGTTCGACACCCATAACCACCTCCCAAACGTATTCTTACAAACTTGTGGTAACACCTCCAAACGAACATGGGTTTCCACGACAGCACAAATGTTAATATTATACAAATGGATAAGGTTTTTAACCTCATCCTGTTTCCCGCGATTATTCAAACCGCGGACATTCCACGTGAGGATATTAATCATTTGAGTGTGGGTTTACCCACTCCTCCCAACTCCAACCGAGGATGCCTAGGGGTACCAGAAGGCTTCTTCGGTGCATCCATATAAGATTTAGACGTCATACCCGAGGATTTCAGCTGCTCTTTACCTTTATCTTTATCCCTTTTACTACCCTCTTCCGCCAACGGGAAAACCTATTTGTGTTTTTAAGAATGGTCCTCAACGGAACCTCCAACGGGGCCGTGAAATGCCTCGTGGTCTGCTCCTGTGCCCCAAGAACTGGTTGTGATGACCTTCTTTGACTTTGATGCTTGACTTTCTTCTTTGACTTCCATCCTTTGACTTTCTTTGACTTCATTATTATTTCCTCATCTTGTGATCTCGGATACAATAATATTTGCACTAACAACTCTAGATTTTACGCGATTGTACGAGCCAACCGTAACGAAGTCACGTCTGTACAATCTTATTTCAAACAACCGTGTATAATAAGCACCTATGTATACATTTATGTGTTAAGTAATTCAAAATAATCGTGTTTTCGTAACATCTAAAGAGAAAACGGTTAAAAAAGTACAAGTTTTAATATCGTTTAACAACTAACTATAAAACGACCCAACTCCTTAGACCGTGTTAAGGATACAATCTAAAGAATACATGGTTGTACATGGAAATACGTAACAACCGTGTATAAAGGCCTCTTATTCAAACGGGTGTACGAATCACTAACTCTCGATTTTACGCGATTGTACGAGCCAACCGTAACGAAGTCATGTCTGTACAATCTTATTTCAAACAACCGTGTATAATAAGCACCTATGTCTACGTTTATGTGTTAAGTAATTCAAAATAATCGTGTTTTCGTAACATCTAAAGGGAAAACAATTAAAAAAGTACAAGTTTTAATATCGTTTAACAACTAACTATAAAACGACCCAACTCCTTAGACCGTGTTAAGGATACAATCTAAAGAATACATGCTTTTACATGGTAATACGTAACAACCATGTATAAAGGCCTCTTATTCAAACGGGTGTACGAATCACTAACTCTCGATTTTAAGCGATTGTACGAGCCAACCGTAACGAAGTCACGTCTGTACAATCTTATTTCAAACAACCGTGTATAATAAGCACCTATGTATACGTTTATGTGTTAAGTAATTCAAAGTAATCGTGTTTTCGTAACATCTAAAGAGAAAACGGTTAAAAAGTACAAGTTTTAATATCGTTTAACAACAAATTATAAAACGACCCAACTCCTTAGACCGAGTTAAAGATACAATCTAAAGAATACATGCTTTTACATGGTAATACGTAACAACCATGTATAAAGGCCTCTTATTCAAACGGGTGTACGAATCACTAACTCTAGATTTTACGCGATTGTACGAGCCAACCGTAACGAAGTCACGTCTGTACAATCTTATTTCAAACAACCGTGTATAATAAGCACCTATGTATACATTTATGTGTTAAGTAATTCAAAATAATCGTGTTTTCGTAACATCTAAAGAGAAAACGGTTAAAAAAGTACAAGTTTTAATATCGTTTAACAACTAACTATAAAACGACCCAACTCCTTAGACCGTGTTAAGGATACAATCTAAAGAATACATGTTTGTACATGGAAATAGGTAACAACCGTGTATAAAGGCCTCTTATTCAAACGGGTGTACGAATCACTAACTCTCGATTTTACGCGATTGTACGAGCCAACCGTAACGAAGTCACGTCTGTACAATCTTATTTCAAACAACCGTGTATAATAAGCACCTATGTATACGTTTATGTGTTAAGTAATTCAAAATAATCGTGTTTTCGTAACATCTAAATAGAAAACGGTTAAAAAGTACAATTTTTAATATCGTTTAACAACAAAGTATAAAACGACCCAACACCTTAGACCGAGTTAAAGATACAATCTAAAGAATACATGCTTTTACTTGGTAATACGTAACAACCATGTATAAAGGCCTCTTATTCAAACGGTTGTACGAATCACTAACTCTAGATTTTACGCGATTGTACGAGCCAACCGTAACGAAGTCACGTCTGTACAATCGTATTTCAAACAACCGTGTATAATAAGCACCTATGTATACATTTATGTGTTAAGTAATTCAAAATAATCGTGTTTTCGTAACATCTAAAGAGAAAACGGTTAAAAAAGTACAAGTTTTAATATCGTTTAACAACTAACTATAAAACGACCCAACTCCTTAGACCGTGTTAAGGATACAATCTAAAGAATACATGTTTGTACATGGAAATACGTAACAACCGTGTATAAAGGCCTCTTATTCAAACGGTGTACGAATCACTAACTCTCGATTTTACGCGATTGTACGAGCCAACCGTAACGAGTCATGCTGACAATCTTATTTCAAACAACCGTGTATAATAACACAATGTCTACGTTTATGTGTTAAGTAATTCAAAATAATCGGTTTTCATAACATCTAAAAGCAAACTTAAAAAGTACAAGTTTTAATACCGTTTAAAACTAACAGGGAAACGACCCAACTCCTTAGACCGTTAAGGATACAACTAAAGAAAAACGGTTAAAAAGTAAAGTTTTAATATCGTTTAACAATAACTATAAAACGACCCAACTCCTTAACCGTGTTAAGGATACAATCTAAAGAATACATGTTTGTACATGGAAATAGGTAACAACCGTGTATAAAGGCCCTTATTCAAAGGGTGTACGAATCACTAACTCTCGATTTTACCGATTGTACGAGCCAACCGTAACGAAGTCACGTCTGTACAATCTTATTTCAAACAACCGTGTATAATAAGCACCTATGTATACGTTTATGGTTAAGTAATTCAAAATAATCGTGTTTCGTAACATCTAAATAGAAAACGGTTAAAAAGTACAATTTTTATATCGTTTAACAACAAAGTATAAAACGACCCAACCCTTAGACCGAGTTAAAGATACATCTAAAGAATACATGCTTTTACTTGGTAATACGTAACAACCATGTATAAAGGCCTCTTATTCAAACGGTTGTACAATCACTAACTCTAGATTTTACGCGATTGTACGAGCCAACCGTAACGAAGTCACGTTGTACAATCGTATTCAAACAACCGTGTATAATAAGCACCTATGTATACATTTATGTGTTAAGTAATTCAAAATAATCGTGTTTTCGTAACATCTAAAGAGAAAACGTTAAAAAAGTACAAGTTTTAATATCGTTTAACAACTAACTATAAAACGACCCAACTCCTTAGACCGTGTTAAGGATACAATCTAAAGAATACATGTTTGTACATGGAAATACGTAACAACCGTGTATAAAGGCCTCTTATTCAAACGGTGTACGAATCACTAACTCTCGATTTTACGTGATTGTACGAGCCAACCGTAACGAAGTCATGTCTGTACAATCTTATTTCAAACAACCGTGTATAATAAGCACATATGTCTACGTTTATGTGTTAAGTAATTCAAAATAATCGTGTTTTCATAACATCTAAAGAGCAAACGGTTAAAAAAGTCAAGTTTAATACCGTTTTTTAAAAAAAAGGGGGAAAGACCCCCAACCCCAAAACCTGTTAGGTCAAACAAAAAAATGCTTTACATTAAACGTAACAACCATTAAAAGGCCTCTTTTCAAAAAGGGTTTTACGAATCACAAAAACTCGTTTTATGCGATTTAGAGCCAACCGTAACAAGTACTTTGACAATCTTTTTTTAAACAACCTGTAAATAAGCACCTAGTATCGTTTATTGTAAGTAATTAAAATAATCGTTTTTCGTAACATCTAAAGGGGGGGAAAAATTTTAAAAAAGGACAAGTTTAAATATCGTTTAACAACAAACATAAAACACCCAACCCTTGACGTGTTAAGGAAAATCAAAAATACATGCTTTTACATGTAATACTAACAACCATGTATAAAGGCCTCTTATTCAAACGTTTTTTCGAATCACTAACTCTCGATTTTAGCATGTAACCAACCAACAAGTCACGCTTACAATCTTATTTCAAAAAAACCCTGTATAATAGCCCCCTGTAACTTTTTTTGTAAGTAATTCAAAAAAAACGGGGTTTTTTTTAAATCTAAAGGGGGGAAAAATTAAAAAGGTACAATTTTAAATCGTTTAAAACTAATATAAACACCCAACCCTTTTACCTGTTAAGGATACAATCTAAAGAATACATGTTTTGTACATGGAAAGAACAAAACGGATAAAGGCCTCTTATCAAACGGGGGTGAATCACTAACTCTCGATTTTACGCGATTGACGAGCCAACCGTAACGAACATGTCTGTACAATTTATTTCAAACAACCGTGTATAATAAGCACCATGCTACGTTTATGTTTAAGTAATTTAAAAAATCGTGTTTTGTAAAAACTAAAGAGCAAAAAGTTAAAAAATACAATTTTAATACCCCTTTTCAATAATGGGGGAAACACCCAACTCCTTATACCGTGTTAAGGATACAATCTAAAGAATACATGCTTTTACAGAATACGTAAAAACCGGATAAAGGCCTCTTATTCAAACGTTGTACAATCACTAATTCATTTTTGCATTGTACGAGCCAACCGAACGAAGTCACGTCTGACAAAATTATTTCAAAAACCGTGTTTTAATAAGCACCCCGTTACGTATATGTGTTAAGTAATTCAAAAAATCGTGTTTTCGTAACACTAAGGGGGAAAAGGTTTTTAAAAGGTACAAGTTTAAAAATCGTTTAAAAAACAAACTATAAAAGACCCCAAACCCCTTAGACCTGTTAAAAGGTACAACTAAAAAACATGCTTTTCCTGGGGAAAAACGTAACAACCATGTAAAAGGGGCCCTATTTTTAAAAGGGGGGACAATCCTAACTCAGATTTTCCGATTTACGAGCCAACCTAACGAAGTCACTCTGTACAAAAATTTTCAAACAACCGTGTTTTTAAAAAGCACCTTGATACATTTAGTGAAAAAATTCAAAATAATCGGGGGTTTTGAACATCTAAAGAGAAAACGGTTAAAAAAATACAATTTTAAAAACGTTTAAAACTAACTATAAAAAAAACCCCAACTCCTTAGACCGGTTAAGGGGACAATCTAAAGAAACTTTTGTACATGGAAAAAAGTAACAACCGTGTAAAAGCCTCTTATTCAAACGGGGTCAATCACTAACTCTCGATTTTTTCCATTGTACAGCCAACCGTAACGAAGTCACGTCGTACAATCTTTTTTTCAAACAACCGGGATAATAAAACCTATTTACGTTTTTGGGTTTTAATAATTCAAAAAAAACGGTTTTGTAACATCAAAAGAAACGGTTAAAATACAATTTTTATTTCGTTTAACAACAAAGTAAAAAACCCAACTCCCCTTTAAACCAGTTAAAGATACAACTAAAGAATACTGCTTTTACTTGGTAATACTAACAACATGTAAAAGGCCTCTTATTTAACGGTTGTAGGAATCACTAACCTAATTTTCCGATTGTACGAGCCCCAAACCTAACGAAGTCACCTGTACAATCTTTTTTTAAAAACCTGTAAATAAGCCCTATGTAACATTTATGTGTTAATAAAATTTAAATAATGGTTTTCGTAACATCTAAAGAGAAAACGAAAAAAAAAAACAGTTTTAATATCGTTTAACAACTAACTATAAAACGACCCCCAATCCTTAACCGTGTTAAGGGGACAATCTAAAGAATACTGTTTGACATGGAAAACGTAACAACCCCGTATAAAGGGTCTTTTCCAAAAAGGGGCAATCACTAACTCTCGATTTTCCGATTGTACGGGGCCCAAACCCTAACAAGTCATGTCGTACAATCTTTTTTTCAAACAACCGTTATAAAAGCACCCCTTACGTTTTGTGTTAATAATCAAAATAATTTTTTTCAAACAACTAAAAAGGAAAGGGGTTAAAAAAAAACAAGTTTTAAAAAAAATTTAACAATTATGGGAAACACCCAACTCCTTAGACCCCTTTTAAAGGGTTCAATTAAAGAAAACATTCTTTACATGGGGAAAACTAACAAACCTGCATAAAGGGGCCCTTCTTAAACGGTTGAAAAATCACTAACTCTCGTTTTCCATTTACGAGCCAACCCAACAAGTCACTCTTACAACATTTCAAACAACCGGTAAAAAAGCACCTATTAAACGTTTATGGTTTTAATAATTCAAAATAATCGTGTTTTCGAAAAACTAAAGGAAAAAGTTAAAAAGGTACAAGTTTTTTATCGTTTAACAACAAAAAAAAACGACCCAACTCCTTAGAGGTTTTTAAGGGGACAATCTAAAGAATCATGCTTTTACATTAATAGTAACAACCCCGTATAAAGGCCCCTTTTTAAAGGGGGGACAATCACTAACTCTCGATTTTACGCATTTACAGCCAACCGTACGAAGTCACTCTGTACAATCTTTTTAAAAACCCGTATAAAAGCACCTATGATGTTTATGTGAAAATTCAAAATAATCGTGTTTTTCGTAACACTAAAGAGAAAACGGGTTAAAAAAAACAAAATTTAAAAACGTTTAACAACAAAATTTTTAAAAAACCCCCAATCCTTAACCCCGGTTAAAAAAACAATCTAAAGAATTCAGCTTTTTACATGGTAATACGTAAAAACCTGTTAAAGGCCCTTATTCAAACGGGGTACGAACCTAAAACCAGATTTTACGCGATTGTACAGCCAACCGTAACGAATCACGTCTGTACAATCTTATTTCAAAAAAAACCCTGTAAATAAGCACCTTGAATGTTTTTTTTGTAAGTAATTCAAAATAAAGGTTTTCGTAACATCCCCCAAAAAGAAAACTTAAAAATACAAAATTTTTAATACTTTAAAATAACGGGGAAACGCCCAACTCCTTAACCGTTTAAAAATAGAACAAAGAATACATGCTTTTTTATGGTAATAGTAACAACCGGTAAAAGGACTCCTATTCAAACAGGTTACGAACACTAACTCTAATTTTCATATTGTACAGCCAACCGTAAAAAAAGTGATCTGACAATTTATTAAACAACCGTGTAAAAAGACCTAGTATTTTTTATTGTTAAGTAATTCAAAATAATCGTGTTTTCGTAAAACTAAAGAGAAAAAGGTTAAAAAATACAATTTTTTTAAATTTTTAAAACTAACTATAAAACGACCAACTCCTTAGACCGGTTTTTAAAGGAACAACTAAAGAATGCCTCTTTTACATGGTAATACGTAACAACCGTATAAGGGGCCCCTTTTTTAAAAAGGGGTACGAAAACTAACTGTCATTTTCGCGATTGTAAAAGCCAACCAAAAAGTCCGTCTGTACATCTATTTCAAAAACCATGTTAATTTTAACCCTATGTTATTTTGTTTTAAGTAATTCAAAATAAAAGTGTTTCGTAACATCTAAAGGAAAACATTTTAAAAAAACTCAAGTTTTTTAAACGTTTAACAACTAACTATAAAAAACCAACCCTTTTACCGTTTAAGGTACATCTAAAGAAAAATGCTTTTTTTATTAATACTAACAACCCTTAAAAAAGGCCCTTTTCAAAGGGGGACGAATCACTAACTCTCGATTTTACGCGATTGTACGAGCCAAAACCTAACGAATCACTCTTTAAATCTTATTTCAAACACCTGATAAAAAGCACCTATTATACTTTTTGTGTTAATAATTCAAAATAATCGTGTTTTTTTACATCTAAAAGAAAAAATTTAAAAAATACAATTTTAATATCTTTAACAACAAATTTAAAACGACCCAACTCCCCTTGACCCAGTTAAAAAAAAAACAAAGAAATACATGCTTTTACAGGTAATACTTTTAAAGCCAGTATAAAGGCCTCTTATTCAAAGGGGGACGAATCACTAACTCTAATTTTTTGCGATTTAAGACCAACCGTAACAATCCCCCTCTGTACAATCATTTCAAACAACCGGATAATAAAAACCCCATTATCATTTTGTTTAAAAAATTAAAAAAAATTTTTTTTTTAACACTAAAGAAAAGGTTAAAAAATACAAGTTTTAATATCGTTTAAAAATAACATAAAAGACCCAATCTTTAACCGTGTTAAGGGGACAATCTAAAGAATCATTTTGTACATGGAAATACGTAACAACCGGAAAAAGGCCCTTTTCAAACGGGTGTACGAATCACAAAAATTTGATTTTACGCGATTGTACGAGCCAACCAACGAAGTCACTCTTACAATCTTATTTCAAACAAAACCTGTTAAAAAACACCTTGAATTTTTTTTTTTTTAAGTAATTCAAAAAATCTGTTTTTTAACATATAAAGAAAAACGGGGTTTAAAAAAAACAATTTTTTTTAAACCTTTAAAAATAACTGGGGAAAGACCCAAAACTTAGACCTGTTTTAAATTAAAATAAAGAATACATGTTTTACATGGTAAAACGTAACAATCGTGTAAAAGCCCTATTTTAAAAAAGTGTACGAATCACAATTTAAAATTTTCATGATTGTACGACCAACCGTAACAAGGCGTCTGTACAATCTTATTTCAACAACCCCGATAATAAAAAACCTTTTTTTTTTGTTTATTTTAATTAAAAAAATAATCGTTTTCGTAAAATCTAAAGAGAAAAAAAGGGTTTAAAAAAAACAAGTTTTAATATGTTTTTCAACAATATAAAACACCCCCAACCCAAACCCTGTTAAAACAAAATAAAAAAGCCTGCTTTTTTATGGGGAATACGTAACAACCATTATAAAGGCCTCTTATCAAACGGTGTACGAATAACTAACTGCGATTTTTTTGCGATTGTACAGCCCCAACGAAGAAGTGCGTCTTCTATCTTATTTCCAAAAAGTATAAAGCACCCTATGTATACGTTATTGTTAATAAATTTTAAAATAATCGTGTTTTCTAACATCTAAAGGGGGAAAAAATTAAAAAAACACAAGTTTTAAAATCGTTTAACAACTAACTAAAACGACCCCCAAACCCTTGCGTGTTAAAGGGTACAATCTAAAAAAACATGCTTTTCATGGTAAAAAGTAACACCAGTAAAAAAGGGCCCCTTTTTAAAAGGTGTACAAAAACTAATCTTGATTTTCGCGATTGTCGAGCCAACCGTAACAAGTGACGTTATAACTTTTTTTAAACAAAAACCCGGTATAATAAAACCCCTGTATATGTTATGTGTTAATAATTCAAATAAAGGTTTTGTAAAAACTAAAAGGCAAACGGTTAAAAAAAAAAAGTTTTTAAACCTTTTTTAAAACAACTTGAAACCCCAACTCCTTGACCGTTTAAGGATACAATCTAAAGAATACATGCTTTTTATGGTAAAACCCCAAAAACCAGTTTAAAGGGGCCCTTATTCAAACGGGGCGAAAAACTAACTTCAATTTTAGCAATTGTACGAGCCAACCCCCACGAAGTTACTCGTACAATCTTATTTCAAAAAAACCCCTTTTAATAACACCCCTTATAGTTTATTTTTTGTAATTCAAAATAACGTGTTTTCGTAAAACTAAAGAAAAACGGTTTTTTAAAAAAAAAACAATTTTAATATCGTTTTTTAAAACTAACTATAAAACGACCCAACTCTTTTTTACCGGTTTGGAACAACAAAAAAATACATGTTGTAAAGGAAATACGTAACAACCGTGTATAAAGGCCTTTATTCAAAAGGGGGGACAATCACTAACCTCATTTTACGCGTTG
Organism: Centaurea solstitialis; assembly: GCA_030169165.1. Taxonomy (NCBI): domain Eukaryota; kingdom Viridiplantae; phylum Streptophyta; class Magnoliopsida; order Asterales; family Asteraceae; genus Centaurea; species Centaurea solstitialis. The sequence continues at coordinate 41,078 of JARYMX010000160.1, forward strand.
TACACCAACCCCAACGAAGTCACGCTGTACATCTTATTTCAAACAACCGGGGAAAAAAGCCCCTATGTATACTTTAAGGGTTTTTAATAATTCAAAATAATTGTTTCGTAACATCTAAAGGAAAAGGTAAAAAAGTACAAGTTTTAAAAAGTTTTTAAAAACAAATTTTAAAAAAACCCAACTCCTTAACCGAGTTAAAGATAAAATCTAAAGTAACACTTTACATGGAAATACGTTTTAAAAAAAAAAAAAAAGGCCTCTTATTAAAAGGGGTGTACGAATAAAAAATGCGTTTTACGCGATTGTAACCAAAACCTAACGAAGTCCTCTTCTATCTTATTCAAACAACCGTGTATAAAACACCATGTAACGCTTGTGTTAAGTAATTCAAAATAATTTTTTTTCGAACACTAAAGGGAAAAAATTTTAAAAAAATACAAGTTTTAATAGTTTTAACAAAAAACTATAAAACGACCCCCAATCCTAACCGTTTAAGGGGTTTTTAACAAAGAATCATGCTTTTCGGTAATACCTAACAACCCCGTTAAAAGGCCTCTATTCAAAGGGTGACGAATCACAACTCTTGATTTTTTTCCCATTTTGGAGCCCCGTAACAAGTAGTCTGTATATCTATTTCAAACAACCGTGGTAAAAAGCACCTAGGGGTATGTTTAGTGTTAATAATTAAAATAAACGGTTTTAAAATCTAAAAAACAAACGTTTAAAAAAATACAAGTTTTAAAAACCCGGTTTTTAAAACAACTGGAAAAAAAAAACCCAACCCTTAACCGGGGTTAAGGATACAATCAAAAAAAACAATTTTTGATGGTAATACCAACAAAACCTGTATAAAGGCCTCTTATTTTTAAAGGGTGACGAATCCTAACTCCCAATTTTTCGCAATTGTACACCAAAACCCACGAAGTCCTTCTTTTAACTATTTCAAAAAACCCTGTATAAAACACCTAGTATATGTTTATTTAAAAAATTTAACATAATCGTGTTTTCGTAACATCTAAAAAAAAAACGGTTTAAAAAAGTACAAGTTTAAAAACGTTTAACAAAAAACTATAAAACCACCCAACCCCCTTGACCGTGTTAAGATAAATCAAAAATCATGTTTTTAAAAAGGGGGAAAAGTAACAACCTTTTTAAAGGGGCCCTTTTAAACGGGGGGACAATCACTAACTCTCGATTTTTTGCATTGACAGCCAAAACCGTAACGAAGTCCGTTGTACAATCTTATTTCAAACAACCGTGTAAATAACACCTTGTATAATTTTGTGTTAAGTAATTAAAAAAAAGGTTTTCGAACATCTAAATAGAAAAAAGGTTAAAAAGTACAATTTTTAAAATGTTTAACAAAAAAGTATAAAACGACCAACTCCTTAACCGAGTTTTAAAATACAATCTAAAGAATACATGCTTTTTTTTGGAATACGTAACAAAACCTGTAAAAGGCTCTTATTCAAACGGGGTTTACGAATCACTAACTCTAGATTTTACCATTGTACAGCCAACCGAACAAGTCACTCTGTACAATCTTTTCAAACAAAAAGTTATAATAAGCACCTATGATCATTTATGTGTTTTTTTAATAATTCAAAAAATCGTGTTTTCGTAACTCTAAAGAGAAAACGGGGGAAAAAAAAACAATTTTTTAAAACGTTTTCAACTAACTAAAACGACCCAACCCCTTGACCTTTAAGGATACAATCTAAAGAATAATGTTTGTACATGGAAATACTAACAACCCCGTATAAAGGGGCCCCTTTTTCAAACGGGGTACGAATCACTAATCCGATTTTTTCCCATTTACGAGCCAACCCCAACGAAGCATGTCTGTCAATCTTTTTTCAAACAAAAACCCGGAAAAAGACCTATTCTACGTTTATGTGTTAAGTAATTCAAAAAAAGTTTTTTTTATAACATCAAAAAACAAACGGGGTTAAAAAAAAACAAGTTTTTCCGTTTAAAACAATGGGGGAAGACCCAACTCCTTAACCGGTTAAGGTACAATCTAAAGAATCATGTTTTACTGGGGAAAACGTAACAAAAATGTAAAAAAGGCCCTTATTCAAACGGGTTACGAATCACTAACTCCATTTACGCATTGTACGAGCCAACCGTAACGAATCACTCTGTAAATCTTAAAATTTTAAAAAACCCTGTATAATAAGCACCATTTTACTTTTTTGTTAATAATTTAAAATAACGTTTTTCGTAACACTAAAGGGGAAAAATTTTTAAAAAAGGAAAGTTTAAATATCGTTAAAAAAAAACTATAAAACACCCCCAATCCTTTTAAACCTGTTTTAAGGAAAATCTAAAAAACTGCTTTTACAGGTAATACGTAACAAAACCTGTAAAAGGGGCCCTTATTAAACGGGGTACAATCACTAATCTAGATTTTTTCCGATTTTTCGGGAAAACCTAACAAGTCATCGACAAAATTTTTTTAAACAACCGGAAAATAAGCACCTATGATACATTTTTTGTAAGTAATTCAAAATAAAAGGGGTTTTTAACATCTAAAAGAAAACGGTTTTAAAAAATACAAAATTTTAAAAACGTTTAACAACTAACTATAAAAACCCAAAACCTTTTCCGGTTAAGGGGAAAAAACTAAAGAATACAGTTTGTACATGAAATACTAAAAAACCCTTAAAAGGCCTCTTATTCAAACGGGGGGGACGAATCACTAACTCTGATTTTAGCGATTGTACGACCAACCAAGAAGTCACGCTTACAATCTTATTTCAAAAAAAACCCTGTATAATAAGCACCTATTATATGTTTATGTGTTAAGTAATTCAAAATAATCGTGTTTTCGTAAATTTAAAGAAAACTTTTAAAAAAATACAAGTTTTAATACCCCTTTAACAACTAACGGGAAAGACCCAATCCTTGACCGTGTTAACATAGAACTAAAAATACATCTTTTACATGGGGAAACTAACAACTGTATAAAGGACCCTATTCAAACAGGTGTACAATCACTAACTCTCATTTTACATGATTGTACACCAACCGAACAAGTGACTCTTACAATCTTTTTCAAACAACCTGTAAAAAAACCCATTTTTGTTTTTTAAGAATTCAAAAAAACTGTTTTCGTAAATCTAAAGAGAAAACGGTTAAAAAAGACAATTTTAATACGTTTAACAACTAACTATAAAAACCCAAATCCTTGACCGGTTAAGGTACAACTAAAGAATGCATGCTTTTACATGGTAAAACGTAACAACCATGTTAAAGGCCCTTATTCAACGGGGGTACGAAATACTAACTGTCGTTTTGCGATTTTAGAGCCAAAACCTAAAAAGTGACTCGTACTACTTTTCAAACAACCCCTTTAATAAGCACCCCTGTATACTTTTTTTTTTAATAAAATTAAAAAAAAACGTGTTTTCGAACTCTAAAAAGGGAAAAAGTTTAAAAAAGCCGTTTTTAAAAACTTTAACAACTAATAAAAAGACCCAACTCCTTAGACCGTTTTAAGGATACAATCTAAAGAATACTCTTTTACATGGTAATACTAACAACCAGTAAAAGGGGCCCTTATTCAAAAGGGGGGTTCGAACACAAAACTTGATTTTCGCAAGGCGAGCCAACCGTAACAATGACGTCTGTAAATCTTATTCAAACAACCTTAATTTTTAAAAAAAACCATTATATGTTTTTTGTTAAGTAATTTTAAAAAAAAGTGTTTTCGAAAATCAAAGGCAAAAAGGGTTAAAAAAAAACAAAATTTTTTAAACCCTTAAAAAAAACTGGAAACGACCCAAAACCTTAACCGGAAGGATACAATCTAAAAAATACATGCTTTTAATGGAATACCTAAAACCATGATAAAGGCCCTTTTTTAAAGGGTTACAAAACTAACTCCAATTTTACCAATTGTCGAGCCAACCGTCACAAGTTTTTTCTGTACAATCTTATTTTTAAAAAAACCCTGTATAATAAGCCCTTGTATTGTTTATGTTTAAGTAATTAACTAACTGTTTTTCGTAACTCTAAAGAGAAAACGTTAAAAAATACAAGTTTTTATCGTTTAACAACTAACTATAAACACCCAACTCTTTAGACCGTTTTAAAAGGTACAATCTAAAGAATACATGTTTGTACATGGAAAACTAACAACCGTTTAAAGGCCTCTTATTCAAAAGGTTTACGAATCACAAAAACTCGATTTTACGCGATTGTACAGCCAACCTAACGAAGTCACGTCTGACAATCTTATTTCAAAAACCGTGTTAATAAGCCCCCATTATTTTTTGTTTAAGTAATTCAAAATAAAGTGTTTTCGTAACACTAAAGGGGAAAAAGGTTAAAAAGTACAAGTTTTTAATACCCCTTTTTCAACTAACTGGGGGAAAACCCAACCCTTAACCGTGTTAAAGATAGAACTAAAGAATACATTTTTACATGGTAAAATAACAATCTGAAAAGGACTCCTATCAAAAAAAGTGTACGAAAAACTAACTTGGATTTTACTATTGACAGCCAACCCCAACAAGTCACTCTATACAATCTTATTTCAAACAACCGTGTATTAAGCCCTATTAAGTTTAGTGTAATAATTCAAAAAAACGTGTTTTGTAAATCTAAAAAAAAACGGTTAAAAAGCAAGTTTTAATATCGTTTTTAAAACAAATTAAAAACACCCAACCCTTAAAAACCCAGTTAAAGATAAAATCTAAAGAATACATGCTTTTTACGGAAAACGAACAACCTTTATAAAGGGGCCTTATTCAAACGGGGGGTTTCGAATAAAAAACTGTCGATTTTACGCGATTGTCGAGCCAACCGAACGAAGTCACTCGTTCATCTTATTTTAAACAACCGTGAAAAAAAGCCCTATGTTACCTATTGTTAAGTAATTCAAAAAAAACGGTTTTTTTGTAAAACCAAAGGGAAAAAGTTAAAAAAATCAAGTTTTTAAATCTTTTTAAAAAAATAACTAAAAACACCCAACTCCTAACCGTGTTAAGGATACAATCTAAAGAATACATGCTTTTACATGGGGAAAACCCCCCGGGTAAAAGGGGCCCTTATTCAAACGGGGACGAAAAACCCAACTTTGATTTTACCGATTTTGCAGCCAACCGTAACGAAGGACGTCTGTATAATCTTATTTTTAAAAAAACCTGTAAAAAGCACCAGTATATGGGGGTTTGTGTTAATAATTAAAAAAAGTGGTTTTATAACACTAAAGAGCAAACGGGTTAAAAAAAAAAACAATTTAATACCGTTTAAAAAATAAAAGTGAAACGACCCAAAACCCTTAGACCTGTTAAGGGGCAATCTAAAGAAAAATATTTTTGATGGTAATACCCCAAAAACCTGTTAAAGGGCCCTTATTTTCGGGTTTAAAAAATCACTAATCTCATTTACGCAAAAATTTACACCAACCGCACGATCAATTTTACAATCATTTTTTAAAAAGGTAATAAGCACCTTGTATATGTTTTTTTGTTAATAATTCAACTAAAAGTGTTTTCGTAACATCTAAAGAAAAACGGTTAAAAAATACAATTTTAATATCTTTAAAAATAACTATAAAACCCCCAACTCCTTTTAAACCGGTTTGGATAAAAATAAAAAAAACATGTTTGACATGGAAAAACGTAAAAACCGTTTTTTAAAAGGCTCTTTTTTTTCAAACGGGTGTACAAAAACAACTCCGATTTTTTCCATTGTACGGCCCCCCTTAAAAAAAAACACGTCTGACAATTTATTTTAAACAACCTGTATAATAAGCACCTATTATAGTTTTGTGTTAAGTAATTCAAAATAATCGTGTTTTGAAAAACTAAAAAGAAAACGGTTAAAAAAAAACAATTTTTAATATGTTAACAAAAATATAAAACACCCAAAACCTTAACCGAGTTAAAATCAAATTTTTAAAAAAAACAGCTTTTAATTGGGGAAAACGTAACAAAACCATGTATAAACCCTTTTCAAAAGGTTTAAATCCTAAAAACTAATTTTTTCCCATTGTACGGCCCCAAACCCTAACGAATCACGTTGTACAACTTATTTCAAACAACCCCGATAAAAGCACCCCTTTTCATTTATGTGGGAAAAAAATTCAAAATAATCGTGTTTTTTTTAACATCTAAAAAAAAAAACGGTTAAAAAAAAACAAGTTTTTTAAAAAGTTTAACAACTAAAAAAAACACCCAATCTTAGACGGGGTTAAGGAACAAATAAAAAATACATTTTTGTACATGGAAAAAAAGTAACAACGTGTATAAAGGCCTCTTATTCAAACGGGGGCGAATCACAAAAACTCGATTTTACGCGTTGTACGAGCCAACCCAACGAAGTCATGTTTACAATCTTATTTAAAAAAACCCTGTATAATAACACCTAGTCTATTTATGTTTAAGTAATTTTAAAAAAAAACGTGTTTTTATAAAACTAAAGAGCAAAAGGTTTTTAAAAAAAAAAAGTTTTTAACCTTTTTTAAAATAACTTGGGAAAAGACCCAAAACCTTTTACCGTGTTAAGGTTTTAATCTAAAAAAAAACATTTTGACAGGAATACGAACAACCCTGTAAAAGGCCTCTTATTCAAAGGGGGTACAATCACTAAAACTCGATTTTACGCGATTGTACAGCCAACCTAACAAGTCAGTCTGACAATCTTATTTCAAACAACCCCGGATAATAACACTATTATACGTTTAAATTTTTAATAAATTTAAAAAATCGTGGTTTTGAAAATTAAAGGAAAAAAGTTAAAAAGTCAAGTTTAAATTTTGTTTAACAACCAAAATATAAAAAGACCCCAAATCCTTAGACCGTGTTAAGGTACAATTAAAAAATACATGTTTTACTGGAATAGTAACACCGTAAAAGGGCCCCTTATTCAAAAGGGGTAAATCACTAATCTGTTTTTCCGATTGTCAGCCAACCCTAACGAAGTACGTCTGTACAAACTTTTTCAAAAACCCCTTTTAATAACCCCCAAATAATTATGTTTTAATTAAAAAAAAAGTTTTTGTAAAAACTAAAGAAAAAGGTTTTTAAAAAATACAAGTTTTTAAATTTTTTAAAAAAAAAATAAAACGACCCAAAACCTTAGACCTGTTAAGGTACAAAAAAAATACATGTTTGTAATGGAAATACTAACAACCCGGGATAAAGGGCCCTTATTTAAAAGGGTTACGAACACAACCTCGATTTTACGGTTTTACGAGCCAACCAACGAAGCCTCTTACAATCTATTCAAACAACCGGGGTAATAAACCCTAGTTTTTTTAGTGTTAATAATTAAAAAAATGTGTTTTCCCCAACATCCAAAAGGAAAACGTTAAAAAAGTACAAGTTTTTAAACCTTAAAATAATGGGAAAAAGCCCAACCCTTAACCTTAAAAATTAAATAAAAAATAATGTTTTCATAAAATTTAAAATTTTAAAACTCCTATTCAAATTTAAAACCCCTTTTAATTAATTTAATGGTTAGAGCCAACCTAACAATATTTAAAAATTTTTTTTAAAAATTTAATCATATATATTTTTTGTTTAAAATTAAAATAACTTTTTTTTCCCCAACAAAAAAACTTAAAAAATAAATTTTTTTAACTTTAACAAAAACTAAAAAGACCCAACTCCCCTTGACCGTGTTAAGGAAAAATCTAAAGAATCATCTTTTACATGGTAAAACTAACAACCATTATAAAGGCCCTTATTCAAACGTTGTACGAACACTAACTCCGTTTTATGGATTGTACGACCCCAACCCCAACGAAGTCATCTTAAATCTATTTAAAAAAACCTGATAATAACACCTATGTATATTTTATTGTTAAGTAATTAAAAAAAATGTTTTTCTAAAAAAAGGAAAAAGTTAAAATACGTTTTAATATTTTTTAAAAACAAAAAAACACCCAACTCCTTAGACCTGTTAAGGATAAAAATTAAAAATACAGTTTTAATGGAAATTTAACAACCTTTTAAAAAACCTCTTTTTTCAAACGGTGTACAATCCAACCCCTTTTGCGATTTAGAGCCAACCTAACAAATCAGTCTTACAATCTTATTTAAACCCGTGTATAATACACCTATTCATTTTTTTGTTTTAAATAATTAAAAAAATTTCTTTTTCGTAAATAAAGAGCAAACGTTAAAAAAAATAAAATTTTTAAACCTTTAAAAACTAACGGGGAAAGACCCAACCCCCACCCCTATTTTTCTTTTCCTTTTTCCAACAGACACTCGAGAAAAAAAAACTGACGCCCTAACGCCTGCTAAAAACACTGAGACGGGGCCCTGACGCGCTTTTTCTTCTCGTCTGACGGTCACCGGTTTTTTCCAATATCCCCCCCCCTCTCAGTCTAAAAATTACCACTATGAGATCTACCACTTTCCCCCCCCTTGTCCCCCCATTTTCCAAAAAAAATAACAAAAAAGGACATCGAGATAAAAAAAAAACTGGACTGACTCGAGTAAACAAAATTTTAACTCGTGACAAGATCTAACCCACAACAACTTTTTGCAAATTTTTTTAAAAAAAGGATAAACCCCAATCTACTCAAGACACTGAAGATCTTAAGAAAACTCAAAACACATTAACCCAAAAATTTTTTAAAAAAAGAAAAAGACCAAAAATTTAAACAAATAAAGGATTCATGTCTAAAAACACATTTAGAAAAATTTTTCTCAAAAAAAAACAAAATCTCATCAAATCACCAAATCTCAAAACTCTCAAAAAACAAACTCAAATCTTCAAAAACATTTTCACAAATCTCACCAATTTGTAAAATTCAATATGTTGCTCACCTTATGTTTAAAAAAACTTTTGTAAAACAACCCTCACAAAACAACTAAAAATCACCCAAATTTTAAAAAAATTTTTTTAAAAACTCCATGGAGAACTTATATTTTTGGGGAAAAATTTCCAAAAAAACAAATCTCAAATTTGAGAACCAAATCCTTTAAAAAAAGATTAGAGAAATAAAAAACAAAAAATTACAAAAACACAATCAAAAACACAATTGCCCCCAAAAATCTCAAATCTACAAAAAAAATTTAAAAAAACCCTTTTTTTAAAATTTCTTCAAATTTTTATCCAATTTCAAAATCTTCCCAAAGCTCTGATCCCAAATTTTAAGTCAATAACAAGGGGTCAAATCAATCAATTTCTTTTCCTATAAAAACTTTACAATAGAACATTCCCCTCTGTTTCTCTTTCAAAAACACACACACTAATGAATTTCAAATAACCCTTTTCAAAATACTCATAACTCCTTCTATTTTTTACTAATACAAAATTTTCAAACCTTTTTTCAAGATTTTACCCCCTAATTAAACTTTAAATTGACATTAAACCCCCTTTTTTACTTTTTTTTGAGTAAATCCAGGCAATATTATAAAGCACAAAAAAAAAAACGGCAAAAACCCCAATCCAAAACCCAAAGGGGAAAAAAAAAAATACAAACTAACCATACCAACAACAACAACCAAAACAAAACAAATTACCAAGAAAAAAACTACTAAAAAAAAACCCCAAACCAAAATCCACCACCACCCCAAAACCGAACATCTCCTTTAAAATATCTCATACATAATTATCGTCATACTGCATAGCCCTCTTCCAAAACCCCTCTCATCCGGAAAATCAAATTCTTTTAAAACGACTGAATGATTTTCTTACCTTGAAAAGCCCCTTCGGTTTTCCCTTTCCCCCCAAAAGGGGTAAAAAAAAAGCCCCCCAAAGCCAAAATTTTTTGTCAAAAATTTTTGGGGGAAATTGACATACAAAAAAGCTACCACAAAATTTTTTCCCCAAAAAACCCGGGGCTCCTCCCCCTTCGAATTAGTCAATAGCCTCCAAACTTTCCCTTTAAAAAACTCAACGAAAAAAAGGTGGTTTTGTAATCCGGACCATTTCCCCAAAGAGACAACTAAGTTGGGGGTCAGCTTCCCGAGGAAATGCGATCTTGAGTGGAAGCGTTTCACACAAAAAATCCTAACAAAACGCATGTTTGGGGGTATGTCCTTTAAACCCAAAAACATTTCCACCAAGGGCCCATCAAAGCTACCAATAAAGAAATTATAAACATTTCGAATCGAAAAAAATCCCCAAGCATCTGTATCCCCCAAAAGAGTATCCGGGTTCCCCCTCAACAAGATAGGGAAAAGTGCATTAGCTAGTAGAAAGGCCAACCCGTCTGCGGCCAACTCCATTCATTTTGAAAGCAACTCATAACCGTCCAGGAAGTCTGAAAGCCTGCATTGTGGATGGGCCTATACAAAAGAAAGCAGATAACGAATCCCCCCCCATTATCCCCCTGCATCGTATTTCCATTCCTAATGACATGCACAAATGGTCAAATTTTTGCCCTTAAAAATGAGAACTTTCTGAAATAAAGACCCCTCTAAAGGGCCGTAGCTTTCCCAAAAAAAAATTTTTCCGAACAAAAAATAAGTGTCCACGCTCCCCCTAAGACTGACGATTACCCGATACCAAAAAGTTTAGCCAACAACGCCTTTCCAAAACCAAAGCCTTTTAAATCCCAACCCCCCCATAATGGTTACACACAACATCCCATCCATTTTTCACTTCCCCCCCAAGAGTTCCCCCCCCACAAGAAATCTCTACAAAAAGCCCCAATTTCATAAAAAACACAAAGGGGAAAAAAAACACACCACCAATAAATTAAAAGACTGTAAACCGAAATAACCCAAATTTTTTTTTCCCCAAAAAAAAGGAATTTGGTTTTCCGTTATTACCTCGTTTCCCCTTTATGATCAATCCTCCAAAATCACCCCTTTGGGGGGGGGGAAAAAGGCACCCCAAAAAATCTATTGGAAATTACCTCTTAAAAGAGAATTTCTTATTTTGGGATTAAAAATCGGGGGAAAAAAAATTTCCCCAAAAAACCTTCATTTTCTCCGGCTGGGGGGGCAGACCCGACTTGGTCAAAAAAAAAATTAAAGCAGCTTGGGGCCCACCAACCTACATCCCCCCCCTTGTGAAAACAAAAAAGTTCTGCAAACAAAAATTCGATGCTGATCCCCACAACCCGGGGAATCCAAAAGTAAAATTCCGATACACTCCTTTTAAAATCAACGAAACCCTCCATGACCAAATAAAAAAAATAGGGGGAAAGGGGGCCCCCCCGAACCCTCTTCCACCCCGAAAAACCCATATTTTCTTTTTTAAAAAACTATTGAGAAAAGGAAGTTTCATCTTTAATCCATCTAATCAAAGCTGAGAAAAAAACACCAAAGCTTTCAAAGGGAAAAACCCCCAACAATCATGTCATAACTTTACGAATGTCAATCTTAAACCACATCTAGGTGCCCCGAGTCAAATGATCCCCAAAATCCCAATTATGACCATAAGTATATTTTCCACAATACGCCTTCCGGAAAAGGCCGACTGTGATTTTCACCAATGATCCATTTTCGTTTTTTAATCAACCAAAATCTTTAATACATTTTAAACACCGGGGAACAAAAAAAATTGGGGCAAAATCACTTACAAAGTGCTTTTGGAATTTGGGAAAACAAAACGTAGTTTAACCCCCCAAACGCTCCGGAAAAAAATTTGAATAGCCGTTGTCATTTCCCCGGGCCCCCAAAAACCCCAAGCCGATTTGAAAAAAGCCCCGAGAAACAATCCGAACCAGTCCCTTTCTCTTCCCAATGCTAAACACGGTTAGAATATCTACCCTATAGGCCTGATCAAGCAAAGAATCACAAAGCGATAAAGTATTGAAAAACGGGAAGGAAATTCAGGGAAAAAGTTTCCCTCGCCAACAAACCTTTGGGCTCAACAAAAGCAACCGGGAAACCCTCATCATCATACCAAACGTCCCATCCATCCTACAACACATAATTTTGCTGACATGGCGCTTCCCCTTGACCACCATAGGGAAAGAACTTGGTATTAGCTCCCCCTCAGGGAGCCACTTTCCCTTTGCCTTTGCATACGCTTCTCCTCACCAACCTTGCCTTTTGATACGCAATACAATGCCCCAAATCCTCTCTTAGGGGTTCCTAAAGGGCCCAAATCACACAATTGAATGATACCAACTCCGTTTTTTTGTTTTTTCGCTCTCAAATGCAGATCCCCATACGAATTTCTCAATTTTTCCCAAGGGTCTTTAGAGCTTTAACTCTGGTAACCTGAAACTAAACGAACCATGTACCCCTTTTTTGCCCAAAAACCCCAACAATAGGGTGAATCGGGTTTTTATGCACCAAAAAATTGTCAAACTAAAACCCCCTCTCCTTTTCCGATTTTGCTTTAAACGAACCAAGGAAGGGATGGTCCCATACCCTCTCGGTAGAATTTGACACTCAATTGTGTAACACCCCCCAAAACGGGAACCCCGAGGGGGCCACAGTAAAGATTTCATCGCGATAGGAAATAAAACACACCAATCATTCATATCAAAAGTTTTTTAAAAAAGTTTTCACAGTACTCAAGTATTACAATCCCAACCCTCATTCATTTACAAATTTAAACAAAAATGAATCACATACTTGTTATACAAAAGTTCCCTTAATAATCTTATCAGACCTTGGGGTTTCCTAAAAAACAGAAAACAATTCAACAACTGGGTTGGGGGATTTTTACGGGTTTTTTTTATGCACAAATATTTAAATGCAACGACATTTAGTGAATCTTTTATTCACTACACTTTTAAAAATTTTTTTTTTTAAAAAAAAATCCGTTATTCCTTAATTTTTCGTATACTTTTAAATGAACCGTTCATCACCCAAAAAGTGAGAAAAACCGGATGATTTTTAATCGAAAAATAATTAGGTAACACAATCCTTTCCAATTCAGACATTTTCCCCACACCCCAGGGGGGGAAGTAAATCCCCTTTCGTAAACTTTTTTTTCATACAGTGCACCTTCACTCTCATTCTAGGGGGTATGCAATCCAAATACCTACCACTTATTTAGGCCCATTGTTTGGTTTTAAAAGAGTCTTCGGGATTTTTTCATTTTTTTCCTTTTACTCACTATATCAAGCTTCAAACATATCAAAAATTTTAATCACTTACTTTCTTTCAATTCAATTTTTTTTTAAACCATTTTGCTCATTTCGAAGCAGTTCAATTTTTTAAAAATTTTTTAAATTCATTTTTAAACATATCAGCTTTTTTACCCAAAACGATTAAAAACGGAAAAAAGGGGGGGGTGAATACTCACCTCGAGCGGTTTGTGCGGGGGTAAGGAGATGGCGGTAAATCCCGGCCGATACTCTCTTTACCCTAAAAACACAAAAAGGTTTTTTAATCGTAAGTTCAAGCTTTTAAGTCCCTAAGTCAAACACATCATATCCCCATAAGCCATTAATAAATTTTTACCAATCCAATAAAAATTATTTTGTCACAAAGAAGTCTTCCAAACATTTTAAATTCAAATTTTTTTAAAAAGGGGGGTTTTTAAAAATTTTCAAATCTTAAAATTTTTTATTGTAAAAAAATTTTTTTTGTTTTTCCTCAAATATTTTCTTTAAAATTTTTTTCCCCTTTTTTAGGGAATGTTAGGAACAATTTCCCCAAAATTTCAGTTTTTTTGAGAATTTTACTTTTTTTAAACATTTTTTAAATCTGGTGGGGGTAAAATTTCCCAAAAACCTTTAGTCTTGTTTTATTCATAAATAATTCTATCCCCACTTTATCACAATTTCCAAAGTTTTTCTAGCAAAACATATCCCCAAATTTTTGAGACAAGTTTCTGTCAAAGGGATGGTTTTTGAGGGGAGATATGACCTTTTCAAGTGGTGCATGTGTAATCTCCCATAAGAGGACAGCTACACCACCAACTTAAACTCATTGGTTGAAGTCCCAAAACTCCTCTAAATGACATGACTTGGACTTTTTAGAAAGCTAACTCAAAGTACTTGAGTTTGGGGTCAAGAAAATCTTTTGCTTTAGACAAATAATCAAGGAGTTATGCTAGTTTGAAGTTGACTAAAATTTCTGACCAACACTGTTGCACACAAAAATGTTTTATGGTGGTTTGGGTTCAAAATCTTGGTGTTTTTGCACCATTCCAGTGGGTTTGAACCCTAACACTTTAAATATCATCCCATAAAATTTTCATGAAGAATATAAGTTCAAGAAAGCCCTTTTTGGGTCGTGTGTAAAGTGCATGCAACTATTTTGACAGAATCTGCCCAAATATTTAACATCCAATATGCTACCAAAACACATAAAATCATACCATTTCGGGGTTTTTCTTGCTTTTTTCACCCATAACTCAGATTATTCAAATGTAATATAACTAAAATATGCTCTCATACCATCCAAACCCATGCATGAACTATTGATGAAGTTTAGCACAAGTTTGGTGGTCAAAAACATCATCTAAACGATTTTTTGTTTTCATTTCTTGTGTTCTTATGGGGAAATCATTGATTTTCACCTTCATAGATTGTGATACCACATTTTCTAAGGTTAAATCTCTTTCCCAAAAAACAAGTTTCGTTCTTGAATCAAAAAGGGGTTAAAACCCTTGAAAAAGAAGAAGAAAAACTCACAAATGAGTTGAAAATCGAAGTAGAAACATCCCTAACTTTGCTTACCTTTGATGAACACCAATCTTTATCTAAAATAGGTTTTAAAACCTTTAAAAAATCTGGATTCAATATGTGTTCTTGGCTGAGTTTTAGAGAGAGAGTAGAGAGAAATAGAGAGAGAGATGAAGATTTGAAAAAATGATAATGAGATTTGTTGGGAAAAAGAAACAAATGATGGTTTTTTTTATCAAAGAGGGGAGAGGTCACCTTGGGGGTGGTGTGGCCGGCCCCTAGTGGGTCCCACCCACTCTCCCTATTTTTTTTTTTTTAAAATAAAACAGTGTACATTTGACACTGTTAATTTGACGCTGGTACCGGGTTTTTGTCGTTTTTTTCGCAAATTCTAACTTTTCGAAAGTGGTTTTTTGGTTATTTTAAGTTACTTTACATATAATTTATACATTATAACTTAATTTTCCCAAAAATTATCTTAATTCTGGCATTTAGGATTATCGGGTTGATTTCGGGCCGGTTCGGGCTTTTTCGGGCAGTTTTTTGGAAAATCTTAGGATTTTAACCTAACTTTTTCTCGCAACTAATCTATTTTCATCTTAAAACTTATTTAACTAACTTCTAACCTACGGGAAATTGTAGAGTGACTGAACGCGTAAATTAACCTGGAGGTCGGAACTGACGGTTGTCACATTTACCCCCGGTTGAAAGAAATTTCGTCCCGAAATTTAATTCTTGCTGGTTTCCGAAGCGATCTTTCGTGAAGAGGTGCGGGTATTTGTCTTTCATGAAAGCCTTCCGTTCCCAAATGAACTCAGGTCCGTGACGAGAGTTCCATCGTACCCTTGACGATTGGTATTTTGCTGCGCCGGAGTTTGTTTGGTTTCTTGATCAAGAATCTCGATTGGTTCTTCGAGGCGCGCAGTTTTTCATCAATTTGAATCTCATCCAAAAGGGAGAATTACTGTCTCCTCTGACAGCATTTCTTCAGGTTGGACACGTGAAACGTGTCATGAATAGAGCTCAGCTCCATAGGCAAGTTCAACCTATAGGGAACGGGTCCGATTCTTTCTACGACCTCGAACGGTCCAACAAAACGAGGGCTCAGCTTCCCCTTTCCTTCCGAATCTTATTAGCCCTTTCCATGGTGAGACCTTTAGTAACACTTTGTCACCAACTTTAAATTCCAACGGCTTTCGCCGATTATCGGCATAACTTTTCTGGCGATCTCTGGCCGTTTTTAGCTTTTCCTGAACCATTTTGATTTTGTCGGTGGTCTCCTGCACGACATCCGGCCTAAACAATTTATTCTCTCCACTTCCAACCAATTAAGTGGGGATCTACACTTGCGTCCATACAGTGCCTCGTATGGCGCACACTGAATGCTGGCATGATAGTGTTTTTTGTAGGAGAACTCGACTAAAGGTAGATGATCGTCCCAACTACCTCCAAATTTAATCACGCAAGCACGTAGCATATCCTCTAGTGTCTGAAAGGTTCTCTCAGTTTGTCCATCGGTCTGAGGATGGTAAGCCGTGCTTAGATCCACACGAGTGCCTAAGGTTGCCTGAAGCGATTTCCCAAAAACGCGAGGTGAATCTACTATCCCTATCAGAGATGACGATATCGGGACTCCGTGTCGCATAACAACCTCATCGACATACAACCGTGCAAGCTTATCGATGCTATAAGTCTCCTTTATTGGCAAGAAATGCGCTGATTTCGTGAGTCGATCAACGATTACCCAAATCGTATCATGCCCCTTTTTGGTCTTGGGTAATTTAGTCACGAAGTCCATCGATATTGCTCCCCTTTCCACTCTGGGATTTCTGGTTGCTGAAAAAGTCCTGACGGTTTCTGATGCTCGCTTTAACCTTCGCGCAAGTCAAGCATTTACTCACGTAAGTGGCGATATCTCTTTTCATACCGGGCCACCAGTAATGCTCCTTCAGTCCCTTGTACATTTTATCGGATCCTGGATGTATCGAATATTTTGATTGATGAGCTTCATCCATGATCATTTTCCTCAGCTGTTCCACACTTGGAATCCAAATTCTTCCCTTGAAATAACATACTCCATCCCCTTTCTTCTCGAATTCCTTTTTTACGCCATGAAGGGTTTTCTTTCTTTATGTTGTCAGTCATTAGGGCTTCCCTTGAGCTTCCAATATCTGGCTTTTCAAACTGGTCTGGACCAAAACTCCCATGGCTGCGCTCTTGTAGGCTTCACTCTTTCTTTTCTGCTTAGCGCACCCAGCCACTACGTTCGCCTTCCCTGGGTGGTATTTGATCTCACAATCATAGTCACTGAGCAACTCCACCCATCTTCTCTGCCTCTGTTTAACATTTTTTTGGTCCAGAATATGCTGAAGACTCTTATGACCCGTAAAGATAGTGCATTTGGTGCCGTACAGAAAATGTCTCCAGATCTTAAGGGCAAACCCCACTGCTCCGAGTTCCAAGTCGTGAGTGGGTAGTTCTTCTCGTGGACCTTCAACTGTCTGGATGCATAGGCAATGACCTTCTGTTCTGCATCAAGACACATCCTAAGCCTTGATGTGAAGCATCGCAATACATACAAAGTTATCCGTTCCTTCGGGTAACGCTAGAATGGGCGCATTGCACAACTTATGCTTGAGTAATTGGAACGCTTCTTCTTGTTTCTCTCCCCAGACGAACTTCTTGTCTTTTTGCGTCAAGGTTGTCAACGGCTGCGCAATCTTAGAAAAATTTGCGATGAATCTTCGGTAATAACCTGCCAACCGAGAAATTGTCGAATTTCGGTTGGGGTCTTTGGGGCTTCCCACTTCTTTACGGCCTCGATCTTGGCTGGGTCGACGTGTATTCCTTCTTTGTTCACTACATGTCCTAAGAAGTGAACCTTCTCGAATCCCAAAAATTTGCACTTCGAAAATTTGGCGTAAAGCTTTTCGCCTTTAGCAATTCCAATACCTGCTCAGATGTTGCTCATGATCCTCCTTGCTCTGCGAATAAATCAGGATATCATCTATGAAGACAATTACGAATTGTCTAAGTAAGGCGGCACACTCGGTTCATTAGATCCATAAACACTGTGGAGCGTTCGTCAATCCAAAAGGCATGACTAAAAACTCATAGTGACCATATCGAGTTCTGAACGCTGTCTTTGCGACGTCTTCCTCACGAACTCGCATTTGATGGTATCCCGATCGAAGATCGATCTTGGAGAAGTACGTTGCTCCTTGCAGTTGATCGAATAAGTCATCGATGCGTGGAAGAGGGGTATCGGTTCTTGATGGTGATCTTGTTCAGTTCCCTATAGTCAATGCACATGCGAAATGATCCATCCTTCTTTTTGACGAACAGCACAGGGGGTCCCCAGGGCGAAGGGGCGGGTCGGATGAATCCCTTATCTAACAGTTCTTGAAATTCGTTTGACAGCTCCTGCATCTCGGATGGTGCTAGACGATAAGGTGATCTTGCTACAGGGCCTGCTCCAGGGATTATATCGATGTGGAACTCTACTTGTCCGCTGTGGGGGTAATCCTGGTAACTCTTCTGGGAAAACCTCAGGAAAAACTCGCACGATTGGAATATCCTGGATTTGCTTTTCTTTTGCACTCTTATCTACCACGTGCGCCATAAATGCTACACACTCCTTTCGTAGTGGTTTCGCATTTTCATAAAAGACACGATCTTAATGTCTCTCTTTGGCTTGTCTCCATTTCACTTCAAGAAATCTTCCATCAGGTAAGGCTATCACGACTATCTTCTCAGCACAACATATTGTTGCTCGATGCTTGGACATCCAGTCCATACCAACAATTATGTCAAAAAATCCCTATCTTAATCGGATCAAGTCTATGCTAAAATCCTTTCCAGACAATCCTAGTGTGCATTTTCTGATTATCTTATCAGCCTTTAAATAATTCTCCCTTGGAGTATTCGATTATATGATCCTCTTTCAGATTCTGTGACTTTTTATTTATCTTAGGCCTGAATTCTAACGATACAAAGCTCCTATCTGCTCCGGAATCAAAAAGCACAGTAGCAGGATAGTTGTTGAAAGAAACGTACCTGTAACCACGTCGGGTTTTGCTTTTCTTCCTCTGCCCCAATCACAAATGCTCTCCTCGAGCTAAATCCTCCTCGGGTTTTCCCTTTGGTTTGCTTTTTGCCGGCTGCACTCGATTTGCGTAGGGTCTCTGATTCAACTTGGGACAATCATTCCGGTAATGATTTAAGCTCCCACACTCAAACAAGTTCCCTTCTTACAGCCCTTGTCAGTATGGGCCCCCCCTGCCACATCTAGAACAACAATACACCTCCCACCCTGAAGGTTCCCGCACTTGCCACACTTCTGATTCGTTCCTCTCTCTTCTTTCTGCCATCTGAGTCTGCAATCCGTAGCTCTGGTTACTCTTCTATCCTTGCCACTTTTCCCCTGAATTG
>JARYMX010000161.1:0-59566 GCA_030169165.1 Centaurea solstitialis
GGCTATTTACCTAATGTAGTAAATTATTTGAATTCAAAATAACAATTAAACAATTACTTAGGAAAAAATGGAAAATTTGTAAAAAAATAAAAGAAATTTAAGCGCTAGATCGCACATGTACATGTAAGATTGATTTGGATAAATTCTTATTCTCAAAATAATGAATTGGGCTAATCTCTTTTGTAGATAGAGATACACATTATCATAAATGTCAAAGAACCGTACATATCATCAAGGCCCGGTACCATCCACAATGGGCCGGCAAGGGGGAGTGGCAAGGCCGTCAACACCATCGTGGTTGATTGGTAAGGAGTGAAATCGGCAAGGCCATGCCGACTCCTTAGACCACCCCACCCCACCCCACCCCACCCTCCCCCACCCTCTCTCTCCTTTCTCTCTATCTCTCTTTTCTTTTATTTTTCTTTTTTTATTAATTATTTAGATTGGTATGAGAGTTAAGACCACTGTGGTTGATTGATAAGGATTGGTAAGGTGTTGGTACTTGGTAAGATAGTGGAAAGCTGATGTGGCGCTGATGTATGTGCCATATAAAAAAAAGGCCCCATCCAAAGAGTTTTCCCTCTCCTAAGGCCATCCTTAGCCGGGTTGGTACCACATCGGTACCACCCCCATACCGGTGTGAACACCGTTGTGGATGAAGGGTATGGCGCCGGTAGTGGTACCGATCGGTACCCCAATACCGGTTGAGAAAATGTTGCATACCCCACCCCCCCTACCCCCATCTCTCTCTATCTCTCTCTTCATTCACTCTCTCTCTCTCTCTCTTCTTTTTCTATTTTCTTTTTTCAATTAATTTAGAGGGGTATGGTATTGGTATGGTTAAGGATGGATTGGTATGGTGTTGGTAAAGCTGATGTGGCGCTGATGTGGCAACAAAAATGAGAGGTATGAGGGGTACGGTTAAGGATGGCCTAAGCAAATAAAGTTTAGCACAAAATAAACGTGAACTACAAAAGACATATTTGCAATTGGCTACCTGATACCAACCTTAGACTTTAAAAAGAGGGATGAGAAATCCTTGTCACTGAGCGAAAGAACATCTACATCTAAAATTTCATCCTCACATTCAACTTTTGTTTGCTTCGAAAGACATCTCGTACTCGTACACACCTCCATTTAATTCCTTGTTTATGTTTTCTGTTTAACTACTTGTGTCAAATAACAAGAATCATGGTATTATGTGTTTGTTTGATTTGATTACCGAATACTAACTTTTGGGCATATAAATTATACTCGATACTTATTTCTCAATTTCAATGTGTACTTAATAAGAGTACTATAGCCATTTCATTGTAATTTGATTGATCATAAAGTGAGAAATAAAAATAAAAATCTTAAGAAAAATACATTTTAATCCAATGATTCTTCTATTTAACAGATTTAATATTAGTTATATTATTAAAAGATTAGTTCTTAACCAACTTTTCATAAAATAATAATATCTAAAATAAATTTTGTGGTTAAATACACACTAACTAGTAAATTAATTTAAAACGAACAGCAACTCGTTTGTAACAAGAATTCACATATTAAATTTGTTATAGTAAAATCCCTACTATTTTATATATTTGTGTTCATATTATATAGCTAGATGGTAATTGAAAAGAAACCTTAATTAGACATTGACATTTTTGGTTGGGAATGAATGGAGGGTTCTCTCTTTAACCTCCTTCAATGTTCAAAGTTCAAACGGCATTTAATTATATTATTATCGTTACATTGTAATACACCGGAATATAATTAAAATAAGAATAGTTCTTTAATGTAAATGATTTAAGTTCGATTAAAACAATGCAATTAATCGTTCTTACTTGGTTGGAGATATCTAGCAATATGAAATGAATCCAAATAATCAAAATCAAACTCTTATATTCTACTTGAGGATGATTCAAATAGTTTTAACTATTTAAGACCTCTACCAAATATAAAGCCCCAAAATTAAAGCACACAAAACTCATAGGAATACCCGTACGGAAATGGAGAAGATAGAACACAAGATGGTGGATGTCAATGGCATTAACATGCACGTAGCCGAGCTCGGCCATGGGCCCACGGTCCTCCTCATCCACGGTTTCCCCGAGCTCTGGTACAGTTGGCGCCACCAGATCCTCTACCTTGCCGCCCATGGCTACCATGCAGTTGCACCTGATCTCCGTGGCTTTGGAGACACTACTGGGGCTCCAATCGACGATGCCACCAAGTTTACCACCTTCCAAGTGGTTGGTGATTTGGTGGCACTCATTGATCAAGTGGCCGCTCCGAATGAGAAGGTGTTGGTGGTGGGCCATGATTGGGGTGCGGTTGTTGCATGGTGTTTGTGCCTTTACAGGCCCGATAAAGTGAAAGCATTGGTGAATACGAGTGTTGCTTATATTCCAAGAGACCCGAGATTTAAACCGGTGGATGGGATACGTGCTATCTATGGCAATGATCACTACATCTCTAGATTTCAGGTTAAGAGATTCATAAATGTTTGTCTTTCCACATATATGTTGTGTACAACCCATCCTTCAGATCCATCTTAAGGTGAGACATATTGGGCTTGTTTGGTTTAATTGGTTCAAAAATTCACAAAGCTAAGGCCCATGACAATGGTTAATCTAGACTAGTTGTTTGTTACCTTTTAACAATTCCATTAAGGGGCAATATCTGAATCACTAATAGGTAAATCCTGTTTGGCAAAAAAAGATATGCCTTTTAATGGTTCTAAAACCCTCCGAATGATTTTGCATCTTGAGTGTCCCTTAACCGTTAAGAGCCCAGATTTCATTTTCAAACATTTACCAAACAAACCATATTCCATTTTGCACTATATCATAATTAAAAGTCTCTTAATCATTCTGACCACTTAATCATCCAGCACCAAACCATTCAGGAACTACCAAACAGCCCCTGAGCTCTAATAATTAATATAGGGTCTACACATGTAGAAGTTGTATGTGACCTAGGATTTAACAGTGAAATGTTTTAGAGTTTTGATCTGGTATAAGAATGTTAGTTATTTATTAATCTTATCCATCTCTTTGATTTTTGTTCCACCTGTTAAGTGAGACTGTTTTTATTCTCAGTTAGATCATGTGTCACAGTTTAATATCTTGCCAAACATTTCAGGAGCCTGGGAAAATTGAAGCTGAATTTGCGGAATTGGGTACCGAAAGAGCTTTGACAAAGTTCTTAGCTTATCGCAACCCCGTGCCACCTATTCTACCCAAGAATCCAAGTTTAGAAGACTCACCTGATTTTCCGATAACCTTGCCTTCATGGTTTTCTGAAGACGACATTGCTTACTATACAAGCAAGTACGAGAAAACTGGCTTTACCGGTGGTTTAAACTATTATCGAGCCATGAACTTGTAAGTTGCAACATTACATCTAAATCCAATATTACTGAATTTCGATGATAAACTGTTCCTTGAATATTTACGTATAATTGGTAGGAACTGGGAATTGAGCGCTCCATGGACGGGAGCTAAAGTGAAAGTACCGACTAAGTTCATAGTAGGAGACCTCGACTTGACTTACAACACAATGGGAGTCCAAGATTATATACAGAAAGGCGGTTCAAGGAGGACGTACCTCTCTTAGAAGACGTGATCATTATGAAAGACGTAGGGCATTTTCTCCACGAAGAAAAACCCGATGAGATCAATCAACATATTCATGAATTCTTCAAACAGTTCTGCGTTGAAGTATGATGAATAATTTCAATGTGTATGTTTTGGGATATAACTGTTATTCCTTCATATTTGTTGTGTGTATTGGTGTAATTTGGAACAATAATCTTGTAAGCTTATATATGAGTGGTAGGCACTATAAAAAACCACAAATTTTATGTCAAATTAAAGCCTCATTATTGTTAATGTTAAAAATTGGATTTAAGAAAATCAAAACTTAACCTTTAAACTAACCTTTATTAACTAAAGACCGTGTCCTTTGATAAATAAATTGAGGATGATGGTTGAGATCGTCGATGCACTATGGAAAAATGAGGTCAAATAGGGACGTCGTCTGTGTGGAGCAATGATTGTATGTACAAGTGTTACAACATAGTAAATACAAAAAATCATAGATAAACTTCTAATGTCGCTAGTTATGAATCGAAAGATGCAACATTGTCGTGAGTTAAGAGTGACGTGAGTTCTTGAGAGTTTCGAGACAATTTCCAGTGAATTGTCTTGTTCTTTTGGTGAGACTTTTCGCCTAGTTTTGTAGGTGTCTCTGCCTATTAACGTGTTTTTAAGAGTCTTCAGTTGTCTTGACTGTCATAATTAAGGGTCTCCGTTAGTTATGATTTTTCCACATATATAGAAGTTCCTGTACTTAAAGGATCACATAAACACTTAATCGAGTTAGTTTCGTTAAGTGACATCATAAAGTAACTCATGACGATCGGCAGATAATATTTTCGAAACGCTTGAGCTGATTCGATCATCAGTCAAAAGTCAGAACTTACCTTATGACCATCGATTGGACGGCCTAAGCTGCACAACAAGACGCCTTGGCTTTCCTATGGGGCATTTAGATGATGCGTTCAATGGTCGGGGATACATGGCTTATTGACTTAAGTCACACCATGAAGCAGCACAATGAGTTGAGCTGGCATATTAGAACTGATCAGGCCCATTTCCCTTTTTCTTTTGAACGGCAAGTTAACCACACGCTCCAATTAGGTAATCCCACTAATCCGCTGCGACCTATGGTTGAATCCGACCAGCAGGGAAGTGGATCCCATAGACTGAATCCTCCCATGCGGCCATGCCTGCCAGAACTGGCCCCGAAGGCCCATTTCCCTTTTTGTTATAATTCCTTTCATTTAATCCATTAATCTGTTTGCTTTAAACCTTCAATTACTAACGGTGTTAGTTGGCGGTTCCAAGCTTCAAGATTTGCATAATTGCATCCCATGCCAACCTTACCAGATATTATCCGCTTTGTTCAAATACTTGGACTCACGGTTTTAAAACACGTCTGACAGAGAAGATATTCGATCCCTTATAAAGCATCTTTCATTGGTTGGGGACAGGAATGAATTTATAGAACAATCCAACAACTTAATGAGCTTTATAGAACAATCTAAACAAGTTTAATGAGCTTTATAGAACAATCCAAACAATCATTTTATTTAACATAAACAAAGTTCTATGGAACACAACACCATATTACAAGATTGAAAAAGTCTTTTCAAATGCAAAGCCAGCCGATTGCAACTTGAAGAAATTCACACCGAGTAAGGACTTCAGAACATCGGGTTCACCTGACATTTTTACGATTAGCTCTTCGGCATCTTTTGAGTGAGAGAATTGAAGAGCTAAAGTGTCACCTCGGTGGTTCCACATTTCGAATACATATCGATCAACGCATAACCGAGCACCGGATCAATGTTTATCCCGTTCTTGAATGCATAAAAATATATCCATTTTGCGATCTTGAGCGCACCGATTCTTAATATCGCCGGTAGTACAATGATCAAAGTAACGTAATCCAGAATCTCAACATTGTCTTCGATTTGCATTTGCCAGAATAATTCCAACGATTCAATAAAAAAACCCATTTTGTGCATATCTGGAAATCATCAAATTCTAAGATACCACACTTCGTTGAGGCATTTCATCGAACAAGTTCCGTGCAAGTTTGAGTTCCCCAAGTCTAACGTAACCATCGATCATCACGTTCCATAAAACAATTTCCCTGGTTGTTGAATCCATGTTTCTTGAATGAAAAACGCAAATGGTAATCGTTCATGGCGCGACAGATGACCTACATTCGAACCAAATTACTCAATACAAACCCATTGTTCTCCAATCCGTCCTTCAGTCACACAAAATGCAGAATGCATGTTTTTACGAAAAACGAAGATGTTATGTGTACTCCATACTCTTAACATTTATATAGTTTATAATGATATTTAGTGCAGCTAGCTACCAACATCTTACCCAAATTTATGAAATTTGTACCAATTTCGCAGTGGAAATTCACCTTATTTGACTTAAAAAATCAAAATTAGGGATTGAGGTTTTATCAATCAACTAAATTTTATCCAAATCAATCTGAAAACAAAAGAACGCCATTGAAGTTATTAACTTGTTTCATCAGGAAAAGCAAACTTACCAGCAAATTGAGGGCGACGAGATCGACAGCGACTGAGATGAACAGGTGAGATCGACGACAACTGAGGGAAACGAGAGAAGGATCGATACAGAGAGAAGAATTGATAGAGACAGAGATGGATTTGATTATCTTGCAGAAGAAGATGGCAAAGAGAAAACCCCAATGGGGCAGCCTACCGGTTAAGGCTTGGTGTTGGGGAAGAACCCACCCAAGTTCGAATCCAGGAAAAATTACCAAAGAATGTAGTCTCGGCAAACCCAGCTGAACCTTATCAAAAAAAAAAAAGATGGCAAAGAGAATGATGGAGGCTGGATGCGTGCACTGTTGGTCTCTCTAACCCTATTGGCAAAATAAGGATCAACAATGCAATATAGTGTAAACTATAATGACCTTTTCCATGATTATTTTAAAATAGAGACCAACAATACAATAAAGTGTAAACCACATGGACCAAATATGTAATTTACCTACTGTATAACTCGTTAACTCAGAAAACATTTTACTAAATTATCAAAATCTAAAAATAAAATAAATTCACAAAAATGGTGACAACCAATACATGACTAACATTATGTTTATGAAAAAGACTAACATTTTTCTTAGGTGTATATGCTTACGTTGAGAGAACATTCTTTTTGATATAATATACGTACCCTATTTTAGTGGATGTAGCATCACTTTCTCAAGGCAAACATGACAACGATTTTTAGAAGATTTATAGAAAAAATAAGTTATAAACTGTCAAAAATAATAAATTGGTGACGATGACGTATCCGTCTAAAAGGTGTCAAATTCCATTAAATATGATGTTCACAAGATGGTCCAAAACCAATAAAGAGTATCCATAATTGGATATGATCCAAAAGATACATTAAAAAAATGGGGTAACATGTATATTTTTAAAATTTAGACCTGCTAAAAAATATTGAACTAAAATTAGAAATAGATCGTCTAGATGTTTGTCGACTGCATGCAACAAATGAAAAATGTTATCTAAGAGTGGTTCATGTGCTGCCTAAGGTTTAAGCAAACACACCATGTTACATGAGCAATGTTGCCGTATCAATGTGGCATAAAAAACTTAGGAAACATAGTCAAACACCATACGTTGCCTAAGCTAACTCCTTAGGCAACACATAAAAGGTTATGCTGCCCTTGTACCAAAATGCATGTTGCACCATACAAACTCTCAGGCAACATTCATTCATGCATTTGTTGCCTAAGGTATCAATTTAGCCAACAAATATCAGCTTAGACAACATGGTGGAGGTTCAAACAAGAACCTTTCCTATTTACGAGAATGCGAGAACAGTTGTGGACCTCAAACTTAATTGTGTTTTATATCCTTGCTGCTATATACATAATGGATTACAATTTCTTACTTTTATTGTTCTTTATTGTGATAATCTGAATGATGATGTTGATAACCCATCTTTAAATTCAAAAATCTTGTTTTTCTTGTGGAGACGGATCAAAATGGGCCGCAAGATGTTATTCTACATGATTTGAGTTCTCCACCTGGCCACATTGCACCTTGTGATCCTTCAAATGTATAGTTGCTTTGGGGAGAAAGAGGCATCCTTTTCTATGCTCTTGAGTTTTGATCGTTGGGTGTTTGTTCATGCCATTTCTCTCATGTTTGTTTGTGGAGAAACTAGTGATTCATGTTGTTATCACGACATTATCACACCGATATCGTGCCTTTATCACAGATTTATCACAAGGGTGAGTGAAGGGGTGTTTCGAAGGTGCGGTGATCAGGGCCGGTCCTGTGATTTCGGATGCCCAAGGCGAAATATCAAAAAAAATGCCCCTTTAGTATGCATAAATCATGTTGGGATAAGCTATTAAGAATTGAAATCGAAGATAATGCTACACAACAACATAGATGATATATTGCAAAATGATAAACTGTTACGCAAACTAAAAAAACTTACCGAGATTTAATCGAAAGAAGAAGAGTGAAGAAATCAATTATTTCGATTTCTGATTTCGAAAACAAGAAGATTGAATATAAAGCAGGTCGATTAACAGCGATTTGGAAAAGTTGATGACAAATTTTGTTTCAATGTTCAGTTTTGTACATCTATAATCGCGTTCGGTGTAAATTGTAGTAGACTGTGATTGATTTGGTATCCATATATAAAGCGCTTACAAGTCACAGCCGTAGTAAAATTAAGCCCAAAAGCAAATAATTGAACCTACTAATGAATATTTGGGTTTGTAAGAGTGATGCCCTTGGGCTAGATGATGCCCTTGGGCTAGATGATGCCCTGGGCCACCGCCCCTTTGGCCTATGCCCAGGGCCACCCCTGGCGGTGATCAACGACTGTCGCATCGAACGATGGTTGGTTCTTTGTAACATTGCTGCTGTCGTGAGAGTGTAGTAACAACCATGACAAGGGCTGTCCAATAATAGTTTGGCTCAGTTTATGTCTCCCAAGTTGTGTTTTCGTAAAAATTCTTTGGCGTCTTGTTGTTTTGTTTTGTCAACTTTAGCTTTGTGTTCTCTTTTGGATTTTAGTTTTCTAAATTTGATGTTTAGCCAATTTAGTTCGTCAATGTCGCTTGGCCAATTTTGGTGTTGTATTAGGATGATTTTTTTTGTTTTACGTTTATAAAAAGGTGTTGCTTCAGAAAAAAGAATATAAGTTATTTAAGTTGGAGGCCCATAACCATTCTCGAACTCTCGCAAATAGGAGTGTTCTTGTTTGAACCCTTCTCTAGACAACATACTCTATTTACATATATTGCCTAAGATATCAGCTTAGACAACATACTTTATTTAGATATGTTGTTTTTGGAAAAATAATACTTCTATTTAGAGTGGTTCACCCGACTTGACATTTTTTTTAATTTTTTTTTGTAATCATAGGTTTCCAAGCCAGCTTACACACCAATTAATCCACCTAAACGACCACGAATAGCTGAAGTCATTACAGGTGAACCTATGTAGCCATAATGGTTTTTGCGGGGCTTAGATTAGAAGCCAAGAAATAAGAGATTTTCGCTACATCCTCCTGAACATTACTAGTGCGTCACAACCCACATGGTTGACAAATTAACTTTTCCGATCCCATGTACCGATCTATTGATATATTTAGGCTATGTATGATTAAACAAACTGGAGGAAAAATCAAATACACACCAAGTAATTCGTAAACACTTACACACCAATCTAAACCATTGATTTACCATTGAATTTTTGATCTGACGATGCATAAATATTGGGGGTGTTTTGATAATATAGCTATGGCAACTAACAATTTGAAATTTGAATTATTAATAGCCTTTAGTTAATAAAATTCATAATTTTAGGAAGTAAATCTCATATGCAAATTGGTGTGTAAGTGTTTACAAATTACTCGGTGTGTGTTTGATTGTTGCTCAAACAAACTGATATACAATATCATTTAATTTAATCTTTGCTTTGATAGAAGACCAATGCATCATTCACACACCCCAGTTATCTAGACTTAAAATCCAACTTTTGGGTCTAAATCGTTGGGGGGGGGGGGGGGGGGGGATGGAATAATGGTTACTACAACAAAATAGAGCTAATAGGACGCCTAAAATAAAAGAGTGTTATAATAGAGTGGTTTATAGGACACTAATTTATAGGATCAAACACAAAAGCGTCCTCTCTAAAAACGTTGCAATAAGTTTATAGGACACTTTTAGGCGTTGTAACAAGTTTTTTAGAACATTTCCAAAAACAAACGTCGTGTTAGCTAATTTATAGGATGCTTTTGAGAAGTGTCCTATAAAGTTTATAGGACGTTTCTAAGAAGTCATTTGGTTTAATATTATATAATGAAATCATTCCTACGGATTCATTAGTTTTTATTCGGGACCAAATTGGGGCGAATCAAAATTTTATTTTTACTTAGCTCATTTTTCCTATATGTCGTTCCATCTCTTGATATTAAAATGAAACATATATATACATTTTTTAATATGAAACAATTTTTTATTGATTATATTAAGTTAATTAAACAACATTAATGTAATATTTATTTCTATTCCTAGTCTTTTGCACTCTCATTTTCATTTTCATTTTCATTTACCTTAAAACACTACACCAAATGTGGTGTTACGCAACAAATGTTAATTGCCTATGTTGCATTAGATACGCTCAAGCAACAAAATCTATTACATGTTGCCTAAGTTACTTCTTATGCAAAGTATAATATGATGTTGCCTAAGTTAGACCTAAGACAACGTATAAATAATAATAGTTTGCGTCAAATTATCTTAAGCAACATTTCTCCTTACGTTGCATAAATGTATGTAGACCGCTTTTTTTATAAAAAAATGGGAAAAGTTATCTAGGGCAACATATAAACTATTTTCTTTGTTGCTTAAGCTATTTCATAGAAAACATTGTTTATGTTGCCTACGTGTATAAAAAATCACCCAACGTTTATCTTAGGCAACATATAAATTATCATATGTTGCCTTAGATTTTCTTAAGCAACATCCTCCCTTACATTGACTAAGATTACATGTAAGGCAACATATAATTTATTTTCTTAGTTGTATTAGAGTTTTCATAGGCAACAAAGGCTAATATATGTTGCCTTAGTTTCGTCTTAGGCAACATAGAGTTCTATGTTGCCTTAGTGATCCCTTAGGCGACATATAATCTATTTCATTTGTTGCATTAGATCTTTCATATGCAACATATATCTTCCTATTTCTATGTTGTCTAAGATCAAAATCAGAAAATAAAAATTGATAGTTCCCTCCATTTCCAACATTTCTCTCCCTTTTTGGGAGCGTCGGCCACATCTCAGGCACCATAAGAGGTAGTTGGAATTTGATGGATTTAGTTAGGTTTTAATCAATTTAATTGGGCTTTAATGGACCTAGTTCACATTTAATGGATATAGCTGACTTTGATGGATTTAGTTGAGATTTGATGGATCTAGTTGGGTTTTAATGGACCTATTTTGGTTTTCATGGATCTGATTGGGTTTTCATGGATCTAAACATTTAGTTGGGTTTTCATGGATATAGGTACACTTTAATCGATCTGGATTGGGTTTTCATGGATCTAAACATTTAGTTGGGTTTTCATGGATCTAGTTACACTTTAATCGATCTCTAATTGGGTTTTAAGGGATCGAGTTGAGCTTTAATCGATATATTTGGTCTTTGATCTATATAATTGGGCTTTAATTGATATATTTGGCTTGGATCAATCTAGTTGGGTTTGGATCAATCTAGTTGGGCTTTAATAGATTTAGCTGGACTTTAATTGATATATTTGAGCTTAGATCAATCTAGTTGGGCTTTAATCGATCTAGTTGGGTTTTAATCGATCTAATTGGGATATAATTGATTTAGTTGGGCTTTAATTGATCTAGTTGGGGTTTAATCGATCTAGTTGGGCTTTAATCGATATATTTGAGCTTAGATCAATCTAGTTGGGCTTTAATCGACTTGGTTGGGCTTTAATTGATACATTTGGTGTTTGATCGATATAGACATATAGTTGGTTTTCCCAAAGTATGTAAAACCCTACTTTATCGGTGAAAAGCGAATCTGAGCTCTTGATCTTTTTAATCTCATGACTTCCCATGAACTCTGTTTTAGAAGGGAATTGATTTGCTGCATCTTTGTGCATCTCATCTTAACATGCATCCCATGGTTGATAACTAATTCTTACGTGAACCTCAATTTCTCAACGGAACCCAACCCTTGTCCTCTCCGTATGTATATGTGTGTGTATATACAGGGGTCGTATCAGTTACAAACCATGAAATTCTTACAAACTTTAGAATGTAGTTTTGACTCTAATTAGGCATTAATGGATCTAGTTGGGTTTTACTAGATATATTTGAGAATTGATCGATATACTTGGATTTTAGTTGATCTAATTGGACTTTAATTGGTGTATTTGAGATTGGATCGATCTAGTTGGGGTTTTGACCGATCTATATATGCTTTAATCGATCTAGTTGGGCTTTAACGAATCTTGTTGGGTTTCATCGTTCTACTTAGGATTTAATGGACATAGTTTGGTTTTAATGGATCTAGTTAGACTTTATGGAGACAAACTCATATACAAAATCACGTGTAAGTCGCACGCGTCCTCTTGAATTCATTTCCAAGACATTCTTCCTTTTTACTTTTTTTAAGATTTAGCATTAAATATAATAAGTTTTTTATTAATATACTAAAGCATTATTTCTTTTTCTAGCTTTTTATTTTCAAGGTTTTCTTATTGCTTCTTCCATTTGGTAGTTATTTTTAGGGTAATCTTCGTATTTAAAGAAAAAATTTCTTTCTCTTATTTTCTCTATTTTGAAGATGGCTTTGAGGAAGCTTTTGAAACAAAATTTTAGCTCAAAATTTTTATATTTTCTATTTTATTTATTTTAGAAGTTGTTGAAAATGTTAAGTGATCCAAATTATCATTTTTAATTTCATGATGTAATATAATTAATAAAATAGAAAATCTAAACAAAAAATTGTCCAATAGAAATAAAGCATCGACCCAAATATCAATCAACCATTAACATCCATTTAGTTTGATGGTCTTGTCTCATCAATGGCATTCTCATGGTAGGTCAATGTGATGGATGTTTTGCAACTTCGTCCTTCTCACAAAGTTTGACAATAATTTTGTTAAATTATGTGGCTATATCAATTAATAGATCTTTCAAAATGATATATGTATGCCAAAAAGTTAAAATAAAATAACAAACTTTTTCAACGAATTAGTATTTAAACTATCTTTTTAAGCATCATTAAATATTTTAATTTTGAAAGCTTAATTTATTGAACAATCTTTTTGAATAAAATAAACTATCTGCTTTGAGTCATGTCAGGTACAAAAGGAACAATAAAGCAACCGTGACTTTTTACGATCTGCTAGAAAAAGTAGTTAGTTGTGCTTTCTGCAATTAGAGGATAAGATAAAACTTTTAATCATCATCTTCAAGTCTCTGATCAACAATACGGTTCATTGAGTGGGGTTCTTAGTGATAGATGAGTCTTGAATCTTTAAATCATCATGTTGTGTTAGTCAGATGATATCACTGTATCCTGCTTCAGATCATTATTGGCTTGACTATTTTATTAACTACTTCTTCGACATCGATGATCATGGCTTCTTTGATGTAAGTTTTTTTGTGTTTGAAGGAATGTTTAGCTATTTACAATGCAAGTGACCAACGATCACTGAACAGGTTCAATAAAGTCACTGATGTTGAACAATTAAATACAATTCATGCCTTTAGATTCAGATATCACTTATCAGACTCGGTAATACTTTCTCAAGCTAAAATTAAGCTAAACATTTTTCACCAAGTAGACGAATCATCAATTCATCAATACCTGTGAGAGTTTGGATGAACATATACCTAGGTCCAACATTAGCGACCTACGATTGGTGGGTCTAATGGCTATTTTGGGTATTCTCACAAGATTTTGACTAGCAGATCAAACCCCTTATTATAAATGGCTAAAATTAATGAAATTCCCTATTATATATTGCATTACAATATATATCACTAGGGTTAGGTTCAAATAGAAAATCAAATTTGATTGCAAACGTGAGGACAACTGAGAACGTGACATGTGTCATTTTCGGCTCACATTCACTCTAAATAATTATAACACTCGCAAATTTAAAACTTTTTTTTTTTAGAAATTTATATCAAGTAAATAACCATATAAAACAATCGTTCAAACCGTTTTAAAAAAAATCCCTTTAAACCAAAAGTTTAAATAATAACTAAAGTCGCTTCAAACTAATCGGAATGCCATGCCATCGCGGGGATCATCAAGCCGGAGCCTTGCCTTTATCCTTGCTCGAACTCGTACCTAAAAAAAAGGTAAGAATTCGTGGGGTAAGCACAACCGCTTAGTGAGCAAGTAATCACATACACCATCAAGCAACATATACACATATACATCATCCACATAAATAACAAAACATCTTAACGGTTTCCCGCTCTTCGGACCATCCCGCAGTCCGGCCTTAGTGGTTACCCACTCTTCGGATTGCCTCGCAACCCGGCCCTAGTGGTTACCCACTCTTCGGATCGTCCCATGACCCGGCCTTAGCGATTACTCGCTCTTCGGATCATCCTACGACCCGGCCTCATCAACAACATACACATATATATATCACCAAATAATGCATGTAAACCCACTCACCTTATTCGCAAGACGCTAAGCACAACACGCAACTTGAATTCTTTACAGAAACTCTGAAATCAAACCCATGTGTATCAATACTAAACCCCGCGAATCCCGGTTAACGACCCTACCACTAACCTATTTATCTCACCAAATTGGTTCGGGGCAATTTACGGGTTATAACCAAATCACGGCCTTATAGCTTTCCAACGCGATAGCAATTCCGGACTGCCGCGGCCACGACCGCCGCTGCCGGCAGCCATCACGGCGGCAGCAGCAGTGACGTATGCCACCACCACCACCACCACCGCAGGTTAAAACGAGAGGGACAGCAGCAGCAATAGTGGTATAAACCACCACCGCTGCTGATTGCTACTAACAATCACGTGGCGGCAGCGTAAGCCACCACCACCGCTCATCCTACGGTCAACAACAGCAGCGGTAATCACTCCCACCGCCACTGGACCACCGCAAACAACGGCAACAGCCGCCGCCAGTCCGCAAATTGACAGCAGCAGCTGCTGCCGGAACGAACAACAACAGCAGCGATGGGTAGACCCACCGCCGCCGCCAACAACCACCTCAAACAACAGCGGCAGTGGTGATAACCACCACCACCGCCGGTCACCGGATTACTACCAGCAGCAGCAACAGCATCGTGCTGTCGCCGGCCAAGCAACAACGGCGGCGGCGCTAACCGCCACCACCCCCTTCCTATCGAACAACCACCACGGCGGCTGTGGTTTTCACCACCACCGCCGGTATCTCAACCCAGCAGCGGTCAGGCCACCGCCGGCCAAAACCGACGACGACCCGCCACCACGATTAAACTCTAAGTGCCTTACGGTAGTAGGGAATTACCTTTTAACGATGATGAACGGAATAAACTCGAACTCCGGCAACTCCTACTCTCGTTTATTCCCTCTCCCTCTCGATGTATATCTCTCTCTCTGACTTTCTTCTTTCACAAGATAATAGATGATATCTGATTTCTAATTTTCCCTTCTATAAATAACCCCCCCCCCTTTGGGCCAACCTCTTCCTATTGCGTTTCAAACACCTACTAAACTAAGGCCCACCTCCTACTTTAATTTAGAAACTAATAAATAAATAAATAATAATTAAGTAAATATATATACTTACAAAGAAAGAAAATAAAACGGGTTGGGATATTACAACTCTCCCCCACTTACCGGGATTTCGTCCCCGAAATCAATCGGAGAAAAGCTCCGGGTAATGCTCTCGCATTTCAGCTTCCGGCTCCCAGGTCCACTCGGAACACTTACGATGCTGCCACTGCACCTTAACGATCCCGATTTCTTTGTTTCGCAACCTTCTCACCTTACAATCTAGCACTGCTACAGGTCTCTCGACGTAGTTCAAGCTCTCATCTATCTGGATATCATCTAGAGGGATATGCGTCGTCTCGTCGGCGAGACACTTGCGCAACTGCGATACATGAAACGTGTTGTGGATTTGTCCCAATACCGCTGGCAGCTCCAAACGATAGGCCACCTTCCCAATACGTGCGAGGATCGTGAACGGTCCGATGTATCGAGGCCCCAGCTTGCCCCGCTTACGGAACCGAATCACGCCCTTCCAAGAGGAAACCTTTAGCAGAACGCGATCTCCCACCTGGAATTCCAAATCCGACCTTCGCTTGTCAGCATAGCTCTTCTGTCGACTCTGAGCCGTTCGCAACCGCTCTCGAATCCTCTGGATATCCTCGGTGGTCCTCTGAACCACCTCGGTACTCCCTAAAACACGTTGTCCTACCTCCCCCCAACAGATTGGGGTTCGACACCTCCTCCCATACAGCATCTCGAACGGTGGCATCCCGATACTCGAGTGATAGCTGTTATTATACGAAAACTCAGCTAAAGGCAGGTACGTATCCCAACTGCCTCTAAAATCTAACACACACGCTCGGAGCATGTCTTCCAGAGTTTGGATCGTATGCTCACTCTGCCCGTCCGTCTGCGGGTGATACGCGGTACTGAAGTGCAGCTTGGTACCCAACTCTGAATGGAACCGCTCCCAGAAACGCGAAGTAAAACGTACGTCTCTATCCGATATAATCGACACTGGTACTCCGTGCCTCGATACCACCTCGTTCACATAGATTTTCGCTAGCTACTCCGCCGTCGAGCTCTCCTGAATAGCTAGAAACAAAGCGCTCTTAGTCAACCGATCCACTATTACCCAGATCGCATCAAACTTCCGAGGGGTTTTCGGAAGCTTGGTGATCAGGTCCATAGTGATGTTCTCCCACTTCCACTCAGGAATCTCTAAAGGCTGCATCTTGCCATGGGGCCTCTGGTGCTCAGCCTTGACCTTCAAACAGGTCAAACACGACTCCACATAACGAGCTACGTCTCTCTTCATTCCGGGCCACCAATAACCGGTCCGCAAATCCCGGTACATCTTAGTAGCTCCCGGATGGATAGAAAATCTAGACTTGTGGGCTTCCTCCAGTAAAGTTTGTCGAGCCGCACCCGCACGAGGAACCCACACTCGTCCGTATCTAGTCAGTAACCCACGACTATCGCTGATCAGAGCGGACAACTGGCCACGAATCCGCTCTCCGTTCTGATTTTCCTCCCGGCTCGCCTCCTCCTGTGCTCGTCTAACCACATCCACAAAAGAGGTAGTCACTGCCATCTTCAGATGGGATATCCGAAGTGATGTGTGATCCGTCTTCCTACTCAGAGCATCCGCGACCACGTTAGCTTTGCCCGGATGATAGAGTATCTCACAATCGTAGTCCTTGACTACATCTAGCCACCTTCGCTGTCGCATGTTCAGGTTTGGCTGCTCCAAGAAATATCTCAAGCTCCGATGGTCCGTATAAATGGTGCATTTCACCCCATAAAGGTAATGCCTCCAAATCTTAAGAGCGAAGACCACCGCTGCAAGTTCAAGATCATGCGTGGGGTAATTTGCCTCGTGAGGCTTTAACTGCCTCGACGCGTAGGCTATTACCCGCCCCCTCTGCATCAACACGCATCCTAGACCAAGACGCGAAGCATCGCAATAGACCGTCATGTCTTCCACTCCCTCTGGTAGCGTCAACACTGGCGCCTCACACAACTTTTGTCTTAAAGTCTCGAATGCCGTCTGCTGCTCAGAACCCCACACAAACGGTTCGCTCTTTTTTGTCAGTCGTGTCAATGGTACCGCGATCTTAGAGAAATCCTGGATGAACCGTCGGTAGTAGCCGGCCAACCCCAGGAAACTCCGGATCTCGGTTGGTGTCGTTGGAACCTCCCAACTCATCACTGCCTCGATCTTTGATGGATCCACCTTGATGCCCTCCCGGTTTACAACATGGCCTAAGAATTGAACCTCCTCCAACCAGAAGGCGCACTTTGAGAATTTTGCGTAGAGACGCTCCTTTCTCAGAACCTCGAGCACCTCTCGCAAATGAACTACATGATCCTCCTTCGTCTTTGAGTAGACTAGAATATCATCGATGAACACGATCACAGACCTATCGAGCATTGGTCTGCAAACCCGATTCATAAGGTCCATGAACGCGGCTGGAGCATTGGTAAGACCGAAAGGCATCACCAAAAACTCGAAGTGGCCGTAACGGGTTCGAAAAGCGGTCTTGTGAATGTCCGCTTCTTTCACTCTCAGCTGGTGATACCCCGACCGGAGATCGATCTTAGAAAACCATGATGCTCCCTGAAGCTGGTCAAACAAATCGTCAATCCTAGGTAAAGGGTACCTATTCTTGATGGTTACCTTGTTGAGCCCCCGATAGTCGATGCACATGCGATGACTACCATCCTTTTTCTTCACGAACAGTATCGGTGCTCCCCAAGGTGAACTACTCGGACGGATGAAACCTTTGCCCGAGAGCTCTTGCAACTGGTCTGACAACTCCTGAAGCTCCGGTGGTGCCAAACGATAAGGAGCTCGCGCGATTGGAGCCGCCCCTGGCACCAGATCGATACCGAACTCAACCTGCCTGTCTGGCGGTAGGCCTGGCAGATCTTCCGGGAATACATCCGGGTATTCGCTAACAACCGGTACCTCCGCTACCGTCAGCTTCTTTTCTTCCGTCTGGTCCGCCATCGCATAAGCCAAGAAACCCGAACCTCCTCGCTGAAAGTACTTCTGTGCCTTCGCGACGGAACAGAACAACGTACTAACCCTTCTTCCCTTGCCGTACACTATCAGCTCTCCCCCACTCGGATTCTGGATCCGCACCAACTGACCCGCAACATCCGTCGTCGCCCGATTCGGAAACATCCAATCAATCCCAACTACCACGTCGATTCCGTTCATGGGGACGGGTATGAGATTGATGCTGAACTGCACCCCGAAGATGTCGATGGTACACCCTCGATACACGCTCTCGAGTACATGCACCTCCTCCGCGGCTACGTCAACTTTCACAGGTCTGTCTAGCTTGCCTAACTCTATTTGGAAATCCTTACAAAACCTATGCGACACATAAGACCAAGTGGCCCCCGTGTCGAAGAGTACTAACGCAGGCTTTGAGTTAACAGGAAAGATGCCTAAATACACATACAGCAAATTACTATCTATCTACACAAGGCAAGAGTTAAATAACTAAACTTAACAAGGGAAATACCTGTAATCACATCAGGTGCAGTCTGTGCCTCCTCAGCAGTCAGTTGGAACGCCCGTCCTCGTGTAGTAGGTCCGCTCCTTCCCGTGGTAGTACCATCTGTAATCCTAAGCGTCGTTGGGGCCGGGGCCTGAACTGGTTCTCCCTTCAGCTGGGGGCAA
Organism: Centaurea solstitialis; assembly: GCA_030169165.1. NCBI lineage: Eukaryota > Viridiplantae > Streptophyta > Magnoliopsida > Asterales > Asteraceae > Centaurea > Centaurea solstitialis. Next base: position 19,042 of record JARYMX010000161.1, read on the forward strand.
TTGGACTTGATATGTCCAGACTGGTAGCAGTGAAAGCAAATCTTCGCCGTCTCTTTGCATTCACGGCTGAAATGGCCTTGCTTGCCACACTTATAGCATGCCGTCTCCTGAGCCCTACACTCGCCCTTGTGGTTTCGCCCGCATTTGGCGCAACCCGTCGTCCCACCTCTAGCATCGCCCCTCGCTCCCTTGAACCGCTTGGTTGGCGCCGAATGATCCTCTGCCTTGTGCTTCCCGCGCTGAACCTCCTCTAGATGTATCTCCTGTGCCCTCGCTGTGTCCACCATCTCACTAAAAGTCTGGCACCTCTTCGTCGATACTACCCCTCTGATGTCTGTCTTCAGGACCCCCAAGTAACGAGCCTTTTTCAGGGATTCGTCGTTCGCATAGCCTGGTACGAACAATAGCTTCTCCAGAAATTTTGCGGTGATCTCGTTCACCGACTCGGTCGTCTGAGTCATGTTTAGGAACTCAGCTGCCAAACGTTCCCGCTCGATGCTAGGCGCGAACTCCTCATCCATCATGACCTTGAACTCCTCCCAGGTCAAAGCAGTAACCTGGGCCTCTGAGAGCCTCTTGAGAACCAGATCCCACCAGTCCTTGGCTGCATTCCGCAGCAGATTCACCGCGAATATCACCTTCGATCCCGCCGGGCATCCGCTTGTGCGGAAAGCCCCTTCTACCGCTGAATACCATCTATAACAAGCAACGGGGTCCTTCTGCCCCTCGAAAAACGGTGGTTTACAAGTCATGAAATCCTTGTAGGTGACCACCCGACTCTGCGACTGTGCCGTGCTTCCGCTTCCCGAGCTCCGTGCTGTAAGAGCCGCATCGATACACTGGTCTAAGGTCTGAACTAGCTCATCCCTCATCTGGTCAAAAAGCCTTGGCAGTGTTTGCTGCAGAATCACAGTAATTTGAGCAGCAAGCTGGTCTGTCTGCTCGGCATCACTCCCACTGGGATTATTCCTAGTTTGCACCATTCTGAGGGTGCAAGAAAATCTTAGGTCTTGACTACAATAAGGCAGTTTAAAGTACATCGCGATGCCTAATCGTACCTTTAAGCTACTAGTGCTCATGCAAGTATCTACCTCTAGTCTTAGTGCGCATGCAAAATTACAGATAAGTTCAAACCTTATACATAAGCACTACACATATTAGCTATCCACATAAATGCTCATCCCTAACTGTCATCGATGAGTTAAAGTCTCCAAGACTTAATCAATCCCAACCCCACACAGATGTTTATAGTAACACTATTATTGGCGCCGTATTACTATAACCATCCATTCATGATAGTCAAATCAGGATCACCGGACACCAATCAAACAAGAACATGCCCGATAACCCATCCTCAACATACCAAGGTGTCTACGTTTGGGTTTGATACCATCCTAACTAAACCTTAACTTATCGACTAAGCAGGTACTCGCAAACATAACTCTATCCCACATAGCTATGCATAATAACATGTATGCACAATTCACTTTTATTTCATGCGTGTATATATATATATATAAAAACTCAACTATTGCTCACCTCCGTCTTGACGGTTCCGCTGGCCATTCCGATCTTAACTATTCCCAAAATCACCTAGTTTAAGTCCAACAACACACACACACTCAGTAGTGTGCATGCTGATTCTCTTAAACCTAGGCTCTGATACCAAGTTATAACACTCGCAAATTTAAAACTTTTTTTTTAGAAATTTATATCAAGTAAATAACCATATAAAACAATCGTTCAAACCGTTTTAAAAAAATCCCTTTAAACCAAAAGTTTAAATAATAACTAAAGTCGCTTCAAACTAATCGGAATGCCATGCCATCGCGGGGATCATCAAGCCGGAGCCTTGCCTTTATCCTTGCTCGAACTCGTACCTAAAAAAAAAGGTAAGAATTCGTGGGGTAAGCACAACCGCTTAGTGAGCAAGTAATCACATACACCATCAAGCAACATATACACATATACATCATCCACATAAATAACAAAACATCTTAACGGTTTCCCGCTCTTCGGACCATCCCGCAGTCCGGCCTTAGTGGTTACCCACTCTTCGGATTGCCTCGCAACCCGGCCCTAGTGGTTACCCACTCTTCGGATCGTCCCACGACCCGGCCTTAGCGATTACTCGCTCTTCGGATCATCCTACGACCCGGCCTCATCAACAACATACACATATATATATATCACTAAATAATGCATGTAAACCCACTCACCTTATTCGCAAGACGCTAAGCACAACACGCAACTTGAATTCTTTACAGAAACTCTGAAATCAAACCCATGTGTATCAATACTAAACCCCGCGAATCCCGGTTAACGACCCTACCACTAACCTATTTATCTCACCAAATTGGTTCGGGGCAATTTACGGGTTATAACCAAATCACGGCCTTATAGCTTTCCAACGCGATAGCAATTCCGGACTGCCGCGGCCACGACCGCCGCTGCCGGCAGCCATCACGGCGGCAGCAGCAGTGACGTATGCCACCACCACCACCACCGCAGGTTAAAACGAGAGGGACAGCAGCAACAATAGTGGTATAAACCACCACCGCTGCTGATTGCTACTAACAATCACGTGGCGGCAGCGTAAGCCACCACCACCGCTCATCCTACGGTCAACAGCAGCAGCGGTAATCACTCCCACCGCCACTGGACCACCGCAAACAACGGCAACAGCCGCCGCCAGTCCGCAAATTGACAGCAGCAGCTGCTGCCGGAACGAACAACAACAGCAGCGATGGGTAGACCCACCGCCGCCGCCAACAACCACCTCAAACAACAGCGGCAGTGGTGATAACCACCACCACCGCCGGTCACCGGATTACTACCAGCAGCAGCAACAGCATCGTGCTGTCGCCGGCCAAGCAACAACGGCGGCGGCGCTAACCGCCACCACCCCCTTCCTATCGAACAACCACCACGGCGGCTGTGGTTTTCACCACCACCGCCGGTATCTCAACCCAGCAGCGGTCAGGCCACCGCCGGCCAAAACCGACAACGACCCGCCACCACGATTAAACTCTAAGTGCCTTACGGTAGTAGGGAATTACCTTTTAACGATGATGAACGGAATAAACTCGAACTCCGGCAACTCCTACTCTCGTTTATTCCCTCTCCCTCTCGATGTATATCTCTCTCTCTGACTTTCTTCTTTCACAAGATGATAGATGATATCTGATTTCTATTTTTCCCTTCTATAAATAACCCCCCCCCCCCCCCCTTTGGGCCAACCTCTTCCTATTGCGTTTCAAACACCTACTAAACTAAGGCCCACCTCCTACTTTAATTTAGAAACTAATAAATAAATAAATAATAATTAAGTAAATATATATACTTACAAAGAAAGAAAATAAAACGGGTTGGGATATTACAATAATACAAGATTATTCAGACTGAATATTATGTATTATTCAAATTTCAAGGTAAATAATACGATATTCAGACTGAATAATATAACATTCAGTCTAATTACTGTTTTATTCACCTTGGACAATGCAAAACATTCTGTCTGAATAATCTTGTATTATTCAGACTAAATATGCCGTGTGACACGTTCTTCGTTGTCCTCACATTCACAATCAAATTTGAGTTTCCATTTAAACTTTCGTATATCAATATATATATATATACAAACATAAATATATAGAGTCAAGTTCATTTAAAAACCAAAACATTAGTAAAAATCGTAAAAACTCATGGTTTCATAGCTTAAATCAACAAAAACTCTTTGTGGAGTTGTTTAATATGATGCAAATGTTTCATATAATTCATTTTTTAGTGTTCCTTTTTATAAAAATGACAACGTTTCATAGGATTAAAAAATACTTGAAATAGTTTCATAAAAATAAAAAAAGTGTGAAACATTTTCATTTTACATAAAAATACATCAAAATTTGACAGAATTTCATCAAAAAATGAATTATATTAAACAACTCTACGAAAAAAAATTGTTGATTTAAGTCCAAAAACTATGAGTTTTTACGATTTTTACTAATGTTTCGGTTTTTAAATTAATGAATTTTCCTATATGTATATGATGGTCCCATGAAGTTAAATCACACAATAATCTCCTATCTTTGATCAATTATATATATTTTTGGATATTGATGAATCAACCAAAGATCATGTTACGTCAAATTGATCAATAGATACACATAGATATGATTATGACTTCAAAGATCTGAAAATTTCCGCAAGAAATGGAACAGTTGCTAGAATCATAAAACTACCAAAATTGTAATACCTAATTAATAACTTGTTCCTCTCAATCTAAACATTATGGCACCAAATATTAGATTTCCAAATTCTCCCTATTTAAAAAATAATAAATAAATTTCACATTCACCTCAAAATTTACCTACTTATTCACTATGGACAACAAGAACTATGTACACAACTTATGTTTTATGTACATCTAGTAAACATAAAACATATTTCCTAATGAATCTAAAAACACCGGTACGTGAAATTAAAAGTAATAACTTTTTTACGTATCTATATTGGTTTTACCCCCATGTAGAAGTTTGGGTTTTTCACGGGAGTTCCATTGACCTGCAATATCTTCTGCAACCTTTAAAGCGTCGAAAGATGTACCCAGTAGACCTCGCTTTGTAAATCCTACAGCGTATAATCCATGTTCGCCTTTCCATCCTTCGGGGAATTTTTTCATGGGAAATCCATCATTTTCCGAGAATAAATTCACGTCCTACAGACAAAATCATGATCATAGGGTTAAATTTTCTAGTATTTATAACGACAAACTTTTGCTTATAAAAAATAAACCAAATGAAAATCATCTTATTCTAAGTCAAAAGATAAATATATATACTAAAATAAGTTTAAAATTTTATCATAGTTTATATATATAGTACTTAACCTAGAAAAGTAATAAAAAAGATAAGTAAATTTTGAAGTAGATGATCGATACCTTCAACCAAGTGGGAACATTACTTCTATAACCTGTGGCTAAAATTATGGCATCAAATTTCTCCTTTCTTCCATCTACAAACTCCACAAGGTTACATTCCAGTCTCTTTATTTCTGGATAAACCTTCACACCACATAAACATTTCATTGATATTTAAAACTTCATTAATTGGGTCTTATTCAAGTAAGAAATTCATATAAACCACATTTAGTTTATACTAATTAAACAAGCCATTTATATTTCGTTGTTTTCATCCACAAAATGTTTAGACTAATCGGAGATGCATGCACATTGCGATCCAACTAAGGGGCCGTTTGTTTTCTAAAAGTTACCTCTTAAAAACCTCTTAAGTCTGAAATTAAGAGGTTTGCAAACTTAAGAGCCTTTGTTTTATTTTTAAGAGAAGCCCTGTACCGTTCCCTGAAATGTTAAAATGTGCACATAGCTAGGTACATAAATTTAGTCTTTATACTCTTAAAAAACAAACGACACATAGCTAGGTACACATACCTTTATATCGCCGGTTTTGATCTTTGCAAGCGTGCCTACGTCCAATACGGGTGTTTTCCCAGAAATGCGTTTTAGATCGAGTGGGCCGAGTTTTGGTCTATTGAGGCCAATACGACTCGTGTCACCAAGCATAAAACGTGAAACGAAAAGCAAGAGTTGATCGACTATTTGCACCGGGAGCCATTTGAGCAACCACATTGACAGTCCAAAAGTTGATACCCCAAACATCTCTTGTGGCAACACATGCAACTGCAAAAGTTGCCCCCAAAATAAAATTAAGAAAAATAGGGTTTTAGTTAAAGGTAATTCAAGAAGGGGATTTTTACATGATATTGAATACCTTTTAGAATCTTTTTTTTTATCAGTGATTTTGCAGATTGCTTGAAAAGAAAAGGAGTTTGAAGCAGCAATGCGCATGCATACAAATTTCAAGAAAGTTTTTAACCCTAAAAAGATCAGCCCATTCATCAATCTTTATATGCATTATTTGACTTTTCAAATATAAATTAATCTAAGAACAATTAATACAGGTTCCAACAAAGGCAATTTTGGAATCATGGTGGAAAATGGATCTAAACAAAGCTCTTCAATTTATTCTTGGGATGTTTTTATATTATCAAATATTGCAAGTATAAAGAAAAAGTGCAAGGAAAATTAAACCCTAATTTTTTTTTGTAATTTGGGTAATTAAATTAATTACTTTATATAGCAAGTTTTGATTTGATATGTATGTTTAAAATGTTGAAAGATTCATGAAATTATCTAAACATTCCTCCAAATTAGAATCAAAACAAACTAAAGTAATCTTGCATCAGTTTCTTAATCTTAAGGCAAATTGGTAAATTTTATCAAGAAATCTTTATGTTAGAAACAAATCAACATTTCAGCACTCAAGAAACACTAATTTGTTTTTTCATGCAATCCATGAGAGAGAAAGAGAGAAGAAGAAGAAGAAGAAGAACATACTGTATCTCTAACCACAAGTGAAGGAAAAGCATTATAGTTGCAGAGATCCAAACAGACCTCCATCCCAGAATTCCCACATCCCACAACCAAAACACTTTTATGTTCGAAACCCTCACCGCTTTTGTACGAACTCGTGTGCAAAATCGGTCCATTGAATTCGTTCATCCCTTCGAGTCGCGGCACGACTTCCACAGCATTCTCACCGGTCGCAACGATCAGCCATCGGGAAACGTACTCGGTCACCTCAGTCTTCACCCTCCAGAACCCACACCTACCATCGAATTCAGCGGTCACCACTGTTGCATTGAAAACCGGCTTCAAATCGAAGTTTTGGGCATAGGACTCGAGGTAGGCCAAGAACTGTTCTTTGGTAGGGTAAGTTGGGAAATCTAGAGGAAAGGGCATAAGTGGAAGCTGACAGAATTGTTTCGGAAGATGAAGACGAAGGCGGTCGTAAGTCTTGAATTGCCATAGAGAAGCTATGCAGTTGGCCTGTTCGAGAATCACGGATGGGATGCCGTGGTTCTTAAGACAGGCCGCCGCCGCAAGGCCCGAAGGGCCGGCGCCAACAATGACCGGCCCCGGGACCCAAACGCCTCGAGGCAGGGTGTGATCTGGATTTGTCATCTTGGACTGAAGAAGATAGGGATCATGAAGTTTTTTGAATTCAACTTCTTCCATTAATTATGTAATTAAAGAAGAATCTTGATTCTTGAAGAATGCACAAAACTGAGAGTTTTTATCTTGAAACTTGAATTTAATCCAAAATTAATCTTGTCGTTTTGGATTAGGATAAGGATTTAGGTGAAGAAAGGAGCATGTTTATATTATGGGGTATGAAGAAGAGAGATTTGGGAGAGATTCTAGGAGGGATATATGGATAAATACGAGGTGAAGAATGAAGAGAATTTGGTTGTTTGAAATATTTGAGGATTTTATTAAAAGAAAATAGACACCTGAAGAACTTTGCAAGTGGAGGGGAATTCTGGTTTATGAACCATGATGGATTGAAGTCACACACACACACCTACAAATAAATAGGTTCAAGGAAACTAAAAAACAGAAAATCGAGTAACACACTCGTAGTCTTTTATCCGGATCGTATATACTTGTGTATACATATAATTTTTATATGAATAGATGCATGATATACTTGTGCATAAAAACCAAAAACAACTTAAATTATTATCATGCACAATTACATACGGTCTAGATGAAGGGCTACAATTCATTCCTCAATTTTTCATTAATGTGAGATTTTCATTTAAACCGTAGATATACATAGATCACATAGGACTTAATCAGGGGCGGAACACAGTCATTGTAGACTCAGGGGCCGAAATATATATATTTTAATATCAGTATATTTTTTTTATATGATGTAATTAAATTTTAAAAGGAAAAAAAATAGTTTGTGTAAGACTAAAAGTGAGGACCTTTAAATTACTACCTGAAAAATAATAACATGATTTTGTTATGTTTTTAAGGTATTAGGATTAGATTTATGGGACTCTTTATATTATTAATAAAACACTATTAACTTAAACATTATTTCTTTATATTATTTAAAAAACTAATTTTTATATATAATTATTATTAATAATATAATATGTAATGGATTAAAAGAAAAAATGATACAAATGATTAATAAAAATAAATTTGAATATTATTTGAAGGTACTTTTTTACATTAACATGGTTGATGGAAAAGAAAATTGATACAAAATAAATACACATTATGTTTTACATATATTTAATATTAATAGTTTAAAGAAATTAAAGAAAGAAACCAAAATAAGGAAACGCAGGAGATGGCAGATATTTAATATTAATAGTTTAAATAAAAATTTAAAGAAAAAAAATCAAAAATCAAAATAATTATTATTAGTGATAACCATATCAAAATGTAAAACACCATATTTAACATATGCATACCAAAAGATAAAATACACTATTAAGCCGAAAAAACGAGGAGGCCATGGCCCCCGAAGGCCCTCATAGGGATCCGCCCCTGGACTTAATAACTTTATAATCGAATAATTAGGGTAAGGTATTATTCACATGATTATTTTCATTTAAACCTATGTTTTTATATATTAGTTCATATATTTGTTTTACATGTATTTATTTTGTAGAGTAAATTACGGATTCGGTCCCTGTGGTTTGGGAGTTTTTATGGATTTGGTCCCTAAACTTTAATAATTACAGATTTGGTCCCTGTGGTTTGAAAATTCTATTGGATTTGGTCCTTGTGGTTTGCAAATTCTATTGGATTTGGTCCTTATGGTTTGAAAATTCTATTGGTTTTGGTCCCTGTCTATTTGCACTACCAGGGACCAAATCCAAATGAATTTGCAAACCACAGGGACCAAATCTGTAATTACTAAAGTTTAGGGACCAAATCCATAAAAACCCCAAAACCACAGGGACCAAATCCGTAATTTACTCTATTTTGTATGTATTCGGTTCATAATATGAAACTTTTGGATCTAATTTTTGTTTCACAAACACATTAGAAAAGTCCATAAATGGGAAATGGTAGTGTTCTCATATAAACTCACCTCTATATATATATGATGCATCAGTTGTCAAGCTAACCACAATACTAGTTTTGGGCATCGTATGCTGTGCGATGACCATCACCGGCCACCGCTGCCTCCAATTCCTTTAACAGATTACATTCCGTTCCTGTCAACCAAACATTTAGTCAAACTTGATAACAATTCATTCCGGTTCCTTCCATATTCTAATTCCTTTGACATATTTCATTCATTCAAAAATCATTCTACGAACCAAACGGGCCTTTGGTTTCTATTGGCATACGGCCTCACACTCGCCTATAAGTCGCATACTACACTAATGAGCCATGCATTTATTTACTTATTCATCCTTTATTTATTAATTATTATTCCTTTATTTATTTATTTCTTTTAATCATAGATGAATTTTTAACTTTTAACTTTTTTTTGAACAGCAATTTATAAGGAACGACGGGAACTAGCAAGACGCTAGCCCGAGAAGCAAAGTGGGATTACAACAGGGGGTTACAAAGCCAATTGAACCAACTAACACCATTGTCTCTCGACCTTCTAACCATAAGACACCGATACACTAACGATTGAATATGGTCCGCCGTTTTAGAGGGGTAAAAAACCTTGTTGTTAAAAATGACCTGATTCCGCTCATTCCAAATAGCCCAAATAAACGCGTGTCTCGTGACCAACTGAAGATCTCTCGCCGTATTAGAATGGTTAGCTCCGACACTCATCCCGAAGAACTCCTCCATGTTCAAACACGTAGTAGGCAGAAGCTTTCTCCAAGCATTTAGAGCCCTTTCGTACTTCTGTAACTTTTGGGCAACTATTAATAATGTGGTCGCACGTCTCACTATCCTCGTTACAGAACACACATTTGTCGTCAGCGAGAGTAATACCTCTTCTAACCAGGTTGGTTTTGGTGGCCAGCCTATCTATTCGAGCTCTCCAAACGCATATTCTTACTTTGATGGGTACGACATTCATCCAAATCGTAGGAGGCCCGACTTTTAACTTTTTTAATTGTTATTATTATTTAGTTTTATAGTTTCGTTAGAAAAAAGAGTTTTAGAGAAGGAATTAAAAGCATATCCAAAAATGATTTTTCAAGATTGAAGTATATCACAAATGTGAAAAGTATAATTCAATTTAACTTTTCTTACCTAAAACCTTCTTAAAACCTCTTTAAAATGTTTTCCTACCATTAGATAAGGAAAGTTATTGACGAAAGTAAAAGCTTCTCTAAAACCTTTAGATAAGTTTTTCAAAATTTTGAATATAAAAGAAAACCTTCCGTAAAGGTCATTTTTCTTGTAGTGTTTGTTTAAGATTAGGTTTATAATTCAATAGTTATCTCTTAGGTAATTTAAATTATAAACAGGATCATTCTTTTTCTTTGTAAATCAGATTATTAATTAATAAGATTATTAATTTTAGACTTTTATCTCTAGTTTTATAAGACTTTTCTCTTATTTTTTTGGGTTCTATGCCATTATCTTATTTAGATTTAGGCGTTTGTCGATCCTTCCATGTTTTTCTAGTGTGGCACATATTTTGAGATGACATTCCTCTTAGGTCTTACTTCTATGTAAATGAATAGTAAAGTTCAATTTTCGTCCCTGAACTATGTGAACTTTAAAATTTTTCATTCCTAAACTATCGAAAGGTGCATATTGTCCATGAACTATGCATTTTCGTTTTAGTTTGGTCCCTCTCACTAACGCCCATTAACTTTTTTCGTTAAACCCATTTAAACGAGGAGTAATATGGTCATTTTACAAGTTTTCTTTAGTTGTAATATGTTACAATTCACATAGTTTAGGGATGAAAATTCACATAAATAAGGGGTAATATGTTAAAGTTCACATAGTTCAAGAACGAAAATTCACGTAAATTAATGTATCTTATTAGTTGTAATATAAAACATATATAATGTATATATTCAACATGAAGAATTTGTAACTAAAATTAACCTTTAATCCAAAATTAATGGATTAAAGTAAATCATATCATGTAAAAAATCCTCCTGCTTTTATAATCACCTTCCTGTTTCCAAATATCATATTTATGAACGTTGGATAGCTAAAATTAACCAGAATTCAATATTTCTGAATTATGAATTTGCATAGTGCCATGTCATTTCTCTTGGGTTTACTTTTATTATTAGAACTCTTAATCCACATTGTGTCATGTCATTTCTCTTGTTAATTTTGCTTTATATATTAGAATTCTTAATACACATTGGCATGTGTCATTTCTCTTTGCTCTTGGGTCTCATTTTATGTATATAAAGATGAAAACATGTAACAATAAACACTGTTAACTGAAATAAGTGTATCTTAGTAATTGTAATATCCATTCAACATCAAGAAATTTATAATTGCTCCGAAATTGCCCCTTGATTTCAAAATGTTCTCTAGTGATGTCCGACTTTCGGATAGATGGGATGGGAGCTGTAGGGTTGGCCGCCCGGTGGTCTACATCGGTTGATCGTTTGATGTCGTCTCAACAAATACTACGTGCGGTTGTTGAACGGTCGATCTTGCTTTAGCTGCTTTCAATCTTTTACGAAGCTCCCTCTCGGGCTCAGAAAAAGGTTGAACTAATTTTGGTGAAAGATTTCTGGAAGATCAAAAATAAAGAAAACTGTAAACTGTACTCGTTCAATAAAAAATAAAATAACAATTACCTTACTCTAGAATAAGTTCCCCAAGTATGGATCGACGAAGTAACTAAGTAATAGTAAATTAATTAAGCGGTCGTTCCCCGGAAACGGTGCAAAAAAGTTGATGACATGTTTCTAGGTTATAAAAATACCATCTAAATTTATAAATCCTTGTCCAACCCAGTTCTAAACCATCACAATAGGCAAGTATAATCTAATTGTGAATAGGATAGTATCGGGAAGTTACATTTATCGTCTCCACAGGAAAAAATTAAGCTAATCAAATTCACCAAAACTTAAATTAATTAATCTGACTCAAAAAGGCGGCTTTGATCTCCAAATTGATCTCCAAACAGTAGCATTATCGCGGCTTTGATAACCGGATTGATCTCCATCACTCAAAAAGGTGGCTTTGATCTCCAAATGGATCTCCAAACAGTAGCATTCTCGCGACTTAGAATTGTTAAAAAATGAGAAGTAGAGAAGTGATCTACATCACTCATCCAGTCAACAAAGGCGGCTTTGACCGGGTCACCCTTCTTGAATTGTCTCCACCTCCATGAATCGCGTCAATCCTCCGTGATCGCGTCCATTGTGACTGGTCAAAGCCGTCTTTATTGACGGGATGAGTGGTGGAGATCACTTTATACTCCTTATATATATAGAAGTAGGTTCAAAAAATAATCATTGCAGTTTGTAGGAACAAAGAAACAATCACATATGATGTGGGACCCACATGGGCCCACATCAACATGTGGCTATGGATAGTTATTTTGTTCCTACAAATTTATTTTGTTCCTACATATATATATATATATATATATATATAGGGGTGGGTACAAATGTGAACCAGTTTTGGTTGTGAACGTGAGGACAACCGAGAGCGCGACACGTGGCGGATGACTAGGCGCCACGTCAAGTCCACGGAGGATGACTAGGCGCAATTCATGGGAGGGCATTGAATTAAAGAGGGGGAAGGGCATTGAATTAAAGAGTGGCGCCTAGTCATCCGCCACGTGTCGCGCTCTCGGTTGTCCTCACGTTCACAACCAAAAAGTGGTTCACATTTGAACTTTCCTCTCTCTCTCTCTATATATATATATATATATATATATATATAGAGAGAGAGAGAGAGAGAGTGTGTGTTGGGTTCAAACGAAACAATATACATTTAAAACAACACGAGAACGAGCAAAATCACACATGATTTTGTGAAAAAAGCCATGCAGCCGACTTTGACTCGACTTAAGTTGCGAGCAAAATCGCATGAATCCTATATGATGTTTCTAAGTTCGTATTTTCTTTTAAATACTTATTGGTCTCATTTGATTCTGCCCCTCTCTCGCATGAATCATAATATGAACATTCTATTGTAAGGACAACCGAGAGTGTTTAACGTGTCCTATCAAGTTGTTATTCAATCTGAAAAATACGTGATAATGCAGACTGAATAATACATAATATTAAGTGTGAATAATCTTGTATTATTCAGATTATGTCACGTAGTGCGCTCTCGGTTGTCCTCAAGTTTGCTCTCCCCGCCTATATATATATATATATATATAATTCAAAAAATGGTTGAATCTTGTATAATACACACACACAAAATTCTAAGCCATTCTTGTATATACAAAATTCCGGGGGTAAATTATATATATAATTCAAAATGGTTGAATCTTGTATAATACACACACAAAACCGGGACATCCAATCTAGTTAATTGTATAAGACCTATTTGGTATCCAAGACGTCGACTCACAAAAACCAATAAGGCACATTTTGCATTCATGACAGGGAAGTCGTCGCCAATGTACATTTATATACCAAGGTCATAACATTTAACACAAACTCTAAAAAATAATGAGACTTTAGGGATCCTTATCAAAGAGAAAAAAGACCACGGGAGGAGGACCACGCCAATAACCCACAAGGATGGTAGGGGCTCTAAGCAAAGTGCACCACAAGTCTTAAACTCTTAGGTAAGTTGTATTTATTTCAATGATTGGATTGGGACCTACCTTAATTTAAGAGAAATGGACAAATGGATGGACTGATGAGATTCATAGATGTACAACACTTTAAGCATAATGTACAAATCTTGAAATACGGAAGAACCCTGTCCATTGATGGTTAAACGACTGAAAAGGACTTACTGATAAAAGTGAGGTACACTTCTGTTTTGGGCTAATTTTTGATGGTGGTGTCGATAGAGTACAATGAATTTTTTACTAAATCAAGTGAAATCGTGATTTGTTAATCATAATAATTAGGTAAATTTTCACTATTTTGATCCGATTAACATTTTGGCTCGTGTCAATACCCTAACCATGAGTAGCCGTAGAGGTGGATACAAGATCTTTTGGGTTGGCTTGTGTAACGAATAAATAGAAGTATTTGAATAATAGATTGGGACATTAAATTTTTTCAAAAATTTATCTATTATAACTTAAAGCTAAACGATTGTTGGTGTATTTTTCCTTTATAATTCCACACGACCAAAGGTTCTTGATAAATACTATACATTTACAATAATGAAACAAGTCATGAAAGCAATCGCATTAATAAAATAAACAAAAAAGTGAATTAGTCAGATTATTAACACACTTGTAATAATATAAATTAACGACATTAAAAAATTAATCTCACTTAAAGTATAAAGAGTTGTCCTTAAATATAAAAAGTAGTTTTTCAGAAAGTTAGCTTATAAGCTACTTTGTGTCATCCAAACATGTACACAAAAAATAACCTAACTCATAAGCTACGTACTTTGTGTTTACCAAATAATGCCTAAAGTTGTGTATGGTAGCACACTTCTCGATTTCTCATAAAAATGTTTAGCTTCTCGTTTGTACTTAGAAAAGAAATGGTTCAATGTAGTCGATGTGGAGCTACAACATTAGCCCCAAATTAACATGTTATTATGTTAAGGTCAATATAAGCAAGTTTAGATTATAACATTAATACACACAAAGTAACATTCAAGGATGAGGGTTTAAAGAAAAAAAATCATACTTTTTTTTTATTAGAATGTTAATTAATTAACAACTTAGAAAATTTCCCTACAAATCATAAGGTAGATACGCCGGTGGGTTGGAGGAAATTCCCTACAAATCATTGAGAGGACCCATGAAATCCCATGTTGAAAATTCCGTATTCCTTTATTTAATTCCGTATCCCATGTTGATTTTGGCCCCAAACCTTTCATATTTTATATTATTTGTGATGAATCAAAATAAATTTTTAGTATAGTTGGGGGTGTTTGGGATTGCTATTGAAACCGTTTATTTGCTTTGCGAGTTGAAACAACAAATAAGCAATTTTGATTGTTTGGATAAAATGTTTAACACGACACCAACCTGCAAATAAAGAGTTTTTTTAAGAAGTTAAAAGCTTTTAACTTTTCCAACCAGCACATAAGCAGATAAACATAAGTTATTTTTAAATAAGCAATCTCAAACACCCCCTTAGAGAAGCTTGGCAAAGTCAAATCCTTTTAGCGATCCTGATAAAATCTTTCGAGACAAGCTAAAAAATGTTAAGTCCACATTAAAAGCTTGGAGTAGAAAAGAGTTTGGAAATGGAATAGGAGGTCGAGGGAACGACTCGAGCGGCCTAAGACGCGCAAGAAGACGCCCAACAACGAGTTGTCCGTGCATGCTCAAACGCTAGACGATTATGTCCAAGAGACCTAAACTTCCGACGACAAGTGTATTCATGTTATAGTACGTTCATAATAATAATTTTATTATGTTATAAAACATTTACTTATGCATTTAAAAGGAATTCAAATTCAAATTTTAAAATTTATAACTTTAGACATATATACATGTTTAAAATTTATAAATCTAAGAACCAACTGATAAATACATTCAAATATATGAAAATGTTGACCCCGTTAGTACGGGTATATGACTTTATACTTTATATAATCAAATAGCTGATAACTCTCTCGCTAGCTCTTCACCACATAAAACTATAAAATAAATTCATGCAAGACAAAATAAAAAACAAATCACAATGCATAATCAATGGTGTAAGTTATCAACTTTAAAATCGAGGTTGGATAACGGTACTACATTGTACAAATACATATTCTAATTAGATAAAAGGCATATTTAAATGTTGCAAATATAACACCAATATCTTGTTTAGATAACATAATAAAAAACATGTACAACACAGTCCTAAATTGTATTTCCTTCCAATTACCATTGCTTCTAACAGACTTTTTAAATAAATTAAACTATATTGAACTTTATATAAAATATCAACATAAAAATGCATTATCATTCATTTAAAGGTAGATGTGCATCAACAACATACAAATATACAACTAGTTCCGAGTAGATTTGGTCAAAATCATATATTTAATGTTCCCATTACTGATTACATAAAACGTGATTATGGTGTGTACAAGTTGGTGCTAATCCTCATCCTGACCCCGATCATTTTACCAAATACTAGTAACTAGTATAACTTGTGATGGCCTTACCTGAATCGAGTTCTTGTCCGGTTTCCAGTCCCTATTCAGATTGGCCATCTCTACATATGAGAGCTAAGCCTGATTAAAATTCAAAATAATGATATAAACATGTATGAACAACTGTACAACTTATGAAGCAAGTAGTACACCTAGAACCAGCTTGCATACAATAAATTATGAAAATGTTTAATGTCAGTTGACCAAATGGTCCAAACGCACCTGACACCCACAAGGGGCACATCGACCTCATTAAGGAACAAATAGCCCATTACAATTTCATATTCAATTTATAAAACAAAATATTCGTTACAACAGTCGTATCTTCATAAATTTAAAATTGTCTTATCCTTATGGACCGAAACGTAAATGGTCCATGGTGCATGTGACGGGAATTAGAGCTAGATGTGAAGACGGACCTTTCTAGGACCAGGGCCTGGGTCGAGTTTCACGCACCCTAGTTCGTTTTGGTCCCTAGTTCATCTCTCACCCCTGGATGCTTTTATTGTTTTTGTGGTCCATCTTCGTAAAAGAATAGGATACCGTACCATTCTTCTTATAGGCCCACAAGATTTAATGAAAACAAGTTCCATTAGGTGGCTTATTTAAACTTTATTAAGTATAATTGTTATATGTTAGTTGTAAAAATATAGATAACACGCCCTATGAAGGTAAAACTATTCCTTCATAATTTCTTATTCAAATAAATTGTTTTGGTGTTAGCAAGAATAGATAAAGTGATTCCATGATATTAGTTTGTATTTTTAACTTTATAAATCATAAGTTCATAACTAAAAACAAAAAACATTGTCAAATGTCAATCATAATTGTATATGTAGGTATACGTTATTTTGCTAGAACGTGATTAAATTTTGAATTTAATTGATTTAATGATATTAATTGTACAAATATATATTTTAATATCAACTTGTCAAGCATATTTATCCATGTATTGTACTTGTTGTACATGGACTTAAATCTTTTTATTGGTGTATACAACTAAAAAGAGACACAAAAATTAAGTACCAAGTTACAACAACTTACAACATATATACTTTAACTTACTTTCAGATGTTATATTCATCAGAACTAACTAATCACATATTTTTATTATAACTAATTAACATATGTTAAAGAAAAAATATAATGAAACAACAATACAAAATAGAAAGACAAAATATATTATTCTCGTTAATCATAAACCATTTATATAGGGATAAATTATAGATAAATAATTTTATCTTATCTTAAATTAGTTATATACTTCAGTTAGTTTTGATTGAATATTAAATAAAACAATAATATAGGTAGGCTTAATTTATTATATGGTGACATATATAATGTTAGATGAAAAGGGCAAGACAGGCAGGCGCGAAGAGTGAAATACATGACTGCAGCAGCTGGGGGGGTAAGCTAAGGCTAAGGGTAAGGCCACGCCCCAACCCCTTTTCTCTGACTCCTTTTCCATTTGCAGAGATATATATACATACATATTATATATATATATAGGAAACAATGTGAACCACTTTTTGGTTGTGAACGTGAGGACAACCAAGAGCGCGACACGTGGCGTATGACTAGGCGCCACGTCGGCTTTGAGTGTGGTTCCCCCCCCCCCCCCCTTTAATTCAATGCCCTCCCCATGAATCGCGCCTAGTCATCCGCCGTGGACTTGACGTGGCGCCTAGTCATCTGTCACGTGTCGCGCTCTCGGTTGTCCTCATGTTCACAACCAAAAAGTGGTTCACATATGAACCCACTATATATAGGAAGGTTCATGCAAGAAACATATCAATTTAAGAGAACATGAGAAGCAATCTCAGCCACTCATCTTTGGTTACGGTGGACATGATCACGGAGGATTGACGCGATTCATGGAAGGGTAGAGATTATTAAAAGGGAGACCTGTTAAAGCCGCCTTTGTTTACAGGATAAGTAGCTGAGATTATTTCGCACATTGTCTTAAATTGATATATTTCTCGCTTAAAGTTTTCTCTATATATGTATACATACATACATGCCAGGAGGGACCACCACTAACAATGGTTCTCCTCTCCACCACCGATTCTCTTATTTACCCTTCTTGAAGTTTATTTCATAATAAACCAAATAAAATCAGTTAAAAGATGACATTTTGGATATTATCAAACAGTCCATTGTTTGGTAAGGTTGGAACACTTCCGGTATTGAGTTGATCTTTTGATCTAATGGATAAAAAAGGTGGACCATCAACTATCGTTGTTTGACGGCTGTCAAGAAAGGGACTCGGTGCAACGAGTAAAATAATAAGCAAATTAGAACACATTGATTCTAAGGATACTCATGGCTAATCTCTTCCAGGATTTGTTGATTTGATAAATACCGAACATACGCTTCAAATATGAATTCACAAGAACTCAAAATTGGGGATAAAATCAAATTTTCTCAAATCCAAGTGTGACCATCGAGATTACACAAACATAGATTAAATAAGATGTCCAAAATAACATGGGCCAAGAAAAAGGTCATAGGCCGAAAAGAACACTAAAATGTCCGAAAAAATCCATCTTAAACAATGTTTTTGGGTGGGTCATGGTGAAGTGGATCCTTGTAGCCAAAGATACGATCGTATAAGCGCGACCCCCTTTACCCCTTTGGTAACCCGATCATGGACCTCCAGAATATGGGACTTGATCCTCCACATCAAGGACCACATCAAACCACCACAATTTGTCTAATCATAACGCCGCACTTGCAAATTATCATTTGCTTTGAAAATTATAGCATATCGCCGATGCATTGACTGTTAGGATTATGTGCGAGACAGTAACAGGGTTACCGTATCCAATATTATAAGACACTAGTAGGTCACACCGCTGCACACTAAATAGAGGATGTTTGGATTACTTGGTTGAGAGAAATAATCGTTTAAAAGGAAATAAATAATTAGTTGAATTATTTGTGTAAATTAATTAATCAGTTTGATGAATTAATAGATAATTGTCAAAGAGATAATTATGGAATATATTTAATTATCAGATTGATAATTGTAAAGATATTCAATATGGTATCAAACACTGCCTTATTGATTAATATAAATATAGGCCTAAGGTTTGATATTTCATAACTGATAGATAATTATTCCAAAAAGGTTTTTCTCTCTCTCTCCTCCCTTCAAAACCGGCGGCTACAAACAGAAAGGCCAGAACCGGAGTTTTCGATTGCGGGGTAATCCAGGGTGGTCTAGCAACCGTTCCTCGAGACGTGTCAGTAGCGGTGTATCCCCTACAAGCATTCCAACGATTTTAATCAAAAGGAAAACGCCTAAAAACCCACTTGTTTGTGTCTGTTAGGTTTAAGTTGGATCCAGCTTTGGGAATCGTTTTTGTTATCCGCTGCGCACCGATTGTGCCTACGGTTCCCAACAGTGGTATCAGAGCCACTTCTTAAACCTACAGATCAGGTTTAATTGTTTAATAATTAGGTTTAAAAATTTGATTTTTATATGTTTCTAAATTGTTAAAAACTGAATTTTTCTAAAAACCTAACGAATCGGAAACCGATGGTAGAACGGCGGCAGTTAGCCGACCGAACCAACCACCGCGCCACCGCAAAGCCACCGACGGCTCACCATAGTTGGTGGTGGCCGCCGGCTGCCAGACCCGAAGCCCACCGCACCACTGGATGGTGGTAGCAGCGGCTGTTGTGTTCGCAACCACCACACAGCCGTGTGGTGGCGATGGTGCTACGGCAAGAAACCAACCACCGCACCACCGTTCGTGGTGGCGGTGGTAATTGATTCGTTCACCGGCGTCGACTATGGCCAAGGACAACCACCGCCCCACCGTTTGTGATGGTAGCAGTGTTGATCGGATCGCACCACCCAAGCCGATTGTGGCAAGGGCGGTGATGGCGTTGATGCTGTCGCTGTTAATCGCCGAGCGGCGATGGTGACCGCGGGCCGCTGTCGTCGTAAAGGCGATGGTGGTTTTGTTGATTTCGCCGGGAGACGGCGGTGGTGGTGGCAATTGTTGTTGCTGTCGTCGTGCTCCCATTGATGATCAATCGATCGGCCGCCACACCACCGTTTGTGGTGGTGGCGGCGATGGGTTTTTTTTTTTGGAGACCGCCGACCACGGCGATGGTGGTGGCGTCGAGCTACTGCTGTCGCCGGCGGATCAACGGCGACGATGATTGTGGTGGTGGCGGTGGTCGATAACCGCCGCAAAGGGGTATCGGCCACTGCCGTTTCTAGGTTTCCGGTCAAAAGGAGGGCGGCGATGGTGGCCTTTGGGCTGCTGTCGTCGCGCCGCGAGCAGAGGCTTCGCGCCGCGAACAAAGGCCTGACGTTGCGATCTGTGACTGACAGTTGTTGGTTGCTATTTTTTTTTTCCGGTTCGAGATTAGTATGGTTAAGTTTCGGGTTTAAACCAGATAGGTTTGAAACCCTAAGAAATCTGTTTTATTAAATTAATTTAGTTCAATTAATTTTTAGCTAAATCAAAATAAAGTCTAGATAAGATTTATTTTGTTGTCATAGTCAAACCCTTTGACCCGTGGTTGTGCTTTTATTTTTTGAATGTTTATTTTATTCTATTTTGGTTACGGGAGGCCTGCGTGCCATTTACAACCCGCTGTTAAATTGTAATACTTCTGTAAATAAAATAACCGAAGAATCGAGACAAGAAGACGGAGCCAAAGAGACAGCCATGGAGCTTGGAGCCAGTGGGAGCGCAGAAAAAGTTTTGTCCCTTAGGAATAAAGACCGTCGTTTTGTGTTGGCTCACGAAACGACAATAGTTAAGGGTTTTTTGACTATGACATGTCTTTGGTGCGTGGTTGTTTATGTTTAATAGTTATATAAATTGTGTGGTTGTTACGTAATTTCCTTTTAAATATAAAACGGTTTTAAAATTAAATATTTTAAAAGAAAGAAAAAATTGGATACAAATACAATTTGTGTTTGGATCCAAGTTTTTAAAAACTGGCATTTATAACCCTTGTTAAAATCATAGATTAGTAAGTACAACCCACTTTAGGGGCACCTCCGGTGTAAGGTACATAGGGCGTTGTAAGTGCACACACTATGAACGCCCATGTTCAAACCGAAACTGGAGGGTGATAAAACTCTGCGAATTATCTCCGGGTGGTACCGGCCAGGGTTTGTCCAGGTCCCGGGTGGTGCTAGGGCTGGCAATTCAGATCAGGTTCGGGTTAAATGGGTCGTGTTGATTTCAGGTTGGCCATTTTCGTGTTATTTTCAGGTCGACCCATTTTCGACCCAAATCAATTTCGTATCAGGTTCGGTTCGTGTCACTTCCATTCGTGTTCGGTTCGGGTCGTGTTTCGTGTTGACCCATTTTACCGGGGGGGAACGAATATTCGGGTCGGATTTCGATTTGACCGGTTGACCCATTTCAAGAAAAAAATGCATAAATATTTTTAACTAGGAAAATATAAAATTCGTTAAACATTCCACACGCAACAAAGTTCAAAATGTTTCAAGTTCACAAAAATTACACACATAGACTTCAATTAAAGTTCAATCCATATCTTCAAATTACGAGAAATACAAACTTTCTTCACCACAACAATCTTCAAAAGCAATCTTCACCTCAAAACCTTGAATCACAACGATGAGACAATATAAGTAAAAAAATAAAAGTATAAAACAAAAACAACTATAATTACTAATTCAGTAATTCTATCTCACCATTCACTCTACGACATTCGAATTTGTAACCTCCGCAGCCGACAAATTGGTTTCTTCATTATTAGAATATGAAGCCAAAACATTCTCAGTGATTTCATCGGGCTTCACTTCTGTCGTAACTGCATCAAAAGAATGTATAAATAAATAAAAAAAATAAATGTCTATTCTTTCAAGTATAAAATGATGAAATAACTTGATACATGTCAACAAAAATATTTTCACTTTACCCGTCCCTCCAAACAACCAATCTCTTGTGCATGCTAAAGCCTCAACAGTAGGTGGCGACATTGAACTACGATATTGATCAAGAATTCTACCACCAAGGCTAAAAGCCGATTCCGATGCAACCGTGGAGATAGGGACACAAAGAACATCCCTCGCTAGTCTAGCGAGATCCGGATACTTAAATTCTTGGGACTTCCAAAAATCAAGCACATCAACTGACATTGTTCTACTAAGTGTAGGCTCCTCTAAATACAATTCTAATTGACTTTTTTGAGAAGTAGCATCAAGCTCACTAGACGTGTATTGCTCAAGCTCCTATTTATTAGCAAAATAAAATAATAAATACAAATTATTATAATTATTAGAGAAAATTTTATATTAGAAAATTATGAGCATTATCAATAATGGTAATTACTTAGTTATAATATAATAACAACATACCTCAAAAAATTTTGATTGAATACTATTTTCTCCATTGTGTTGCATCGTTTGATCACCACTACCTCGAGAACATGAAGAAGTGTTCATGGTAGTTGAATGTTGCACATACTCATCAAATAGTGGAAAAGTGTGTTCTTGACCTTTGATAATTCTAGAGACTCGGGACCATAAAGCTTTCTATAGCTTAAGTTAAGAATTTTGAACTTGTACCGAGGATCAAAAACCACCGCAATAGCCAACAAAAGATTGAACTTGGACCAATACTTGCTAAACTTTTGTAACATTTGTTGAGCTATTTTTTTCATGTACTTGTCGGAACTTTTACTCCTCTCAACCAAATGAAGTTGAATAAAAAACACATGAGGAAAGTACAAGTTTGATGTAGGATAAAGGGATCCGGAAAAAGCATTAGTTGCCTCATAAAAAACCCCAAGAAACCCGGATATCTTTTCAACTCTTGTCCATTCTTCCTCGGTGGGACAACTTTCATAATTAGAATCACACATCTTGTAGTAACAAAGAGCACGACGATAATAGATGGCACTTGAAAGCATCTTATATGTCGAGTTCCACCTAGTAGGAACATCTTGGTGTAAACCTTTCTTAGACTCTAAAGATGTTTGTGAAATACATTGTCGAAACTTAATTTTTCTTCCTTCGGAACCCCTAATGTATTTCACAGAGTCTCTTATTTTAATCACTGCTTCATCAATTTCTTTCAAACCATCTTGCACGATCAAATTTAGAATATGTGCACAACAACGAACATGAAACAATTCACCATCATGCAACAAAAGATTCTTCGATGTGAAATTAGTTTTAAGTATGGCAACACAAGAATCATTTGCAGAAGCATTATCTAAAGTGATGGAAAATAGTTTTTTCTCGATTCCCCAACTAGTGACCATATCAGTTATCTTTTCAGCTAATGCAATCCCACTATGTGGTGGAGAAAAATGTGAAAAATTCAAGATTTTCTTTCTCAACACCCAATTACTATCCACATAATGTGCAGTCAAACTCAGGTACCCATCAGTAGCAATAGAAGTCCATGCATCAGATGTTAAACAAATTCGACTAGGACATGCAATAAGTTCATCACGAAGCCTTTTCATCTCTTTACCATAAGTCTTTTTCGTGTAAGACTTTGCGGTGTTCCTAGTAAAAGTAGTTCTTCGGGATTCTAGATAACTGAAGATATTTCTAATTCCTTCATATTCAACAAAGGAAAATGGTAAGTCATGCCTAATAATTGCATGTACCACCAACTCTCTAAATGTATCTTGATTAAAATTTGACTTTGGTGTATGCAAGATACCTTTATCAGACGTGACAAGGAATTGTCCAACTTCAGTCGTTGTTTTCTTTTGGCAAGTTAACACATGGCGACGTAAATTTCCGGTGCCATTCTTGCTTTCAGCATTAAATTTATGGCCACATTTATTGCATGTACAGTAAGAAGTTTCCCCTGGTTGTGATGGAATCAAAGTAAATTCATTCCATACTTCAGATGAACGCCTCCTTTTCTTTTTTGTCTCAGTTTTTTCTGAACCACCGGGAATAGGTTGTGTAGTCTCTTCATCACCATGAGAATCTCCTAAACCAAGTGGATGAACATCACTTTCTTGTGTCGTTGCCATGATTAAGCTACCAAAAAATCAGAAAATAAAATGGAATCAAAACAACACCATTAAGCTCTCTTTAAGTTACTACAAACAACACTATTAAGCTCTCTATAAGTTATATAAAAACAACACCATTAAGCTCTCTTTTAGTTACTAAAAACAACACTATTAAGCTCTCTATAAGTAACTAAAAACAACACCATTAAGCTCTCTTTAAGTTACTAAAAACAAAACCATTAAGCTCTCTATAAGTTACTAAAAACAACACCATTAAGCTCTCTTTAAGTTACTAAAAACAAAACCATTAAGCTCTCTTTTAGTTACTAAAAACAACACCATTAAACTCTCTTTAAGTTACTAAAAACAACACCATTAAGCTCTCTTTTAGTTACTAAAAACAACCCCATTAAGCTCTTTTTTAGTTACTAAAAACAACACCATTAAGCTCTCTCTAAGTTGTAAAAAACAACACCATTAAGCTCTCTTTAAGTTGTTAAAAACAACACCATTAAGCTCTTTTTAAGTTGCTAAAAACAACACCATTAAGCTCTCTTTAAGTTGCTAAAAACAACACCATTAAGCTCTCTTTAAGTTGCTAAAAACAACACCATTAAGCTCTCTTTAAGTTGCTAAAAACAACACCATTAAGCTCTCTTTAAGTTGCTAAAAACAACACCATTAAGCTCTCTTTAAGTTGCTAAAAACAACACCATTAAGCTCTCTTTAAGTTGTTAAAAACAACACCATTAAGCTCTCTTTAAGTTGTTAAAAACAACACCATTAAGCTCTTTTTAAGTTACTAAAAACAACACCATTAAGCTCTTTATAAGTTACTAAAAACAACACCATTAAGCTCTCTTTTAGTTACTAAAAACAACACTATTAAGCTCTCTATAAGTTACTAAAAACAACACCATTAAGCTCTCTTTAAGTTACTAAAAACAAAACCATTAAGCTCTCTATAAGTTACTAAAAACAACACCATTAAGCTCTCTTTAAGTTACTAAAAACAAAACCATTAAGCTCTCTTTTAGTTACTAAAAAAACACCATTAAGCTCTCTTTAAGTTACTAAAAACAACACCATTAAGCTCTCTTTTAGTTACTAAAAACAACCCCATTAAGCTCTTTTTTAGTTACTAAAAACAACACCATTAAGCTCTCTCTAAGTTGTAAAAAACAACACCATTAAGCTCTCTTTAAGTTGTTAAAAACAACACCATTAAGCTCTTTTTAAGTTACTAAAAACAACACCATTAAGCTCTCTTTAAGTTGCTAAAAACAACACCATTAAGCTCTCTTTAAGTTGCTAAAAACAACACCATTAAGCTCTCTTTAAGTTGCTAAAAACAACACCATTAAGCTCTCTTTAAGTTGCTAAAAACAACACCATTAAGCTCTCTTTAAGTTGCTAAAAACAACACCATTAAGCTCTCTTTAAGTTGTTAAAAACAACACCATTAAGCTCTTTTTAAGTTACTAAAAACAACACCATTAAGCTCTCTTTAAGTTACTAAAAACAACACCATTAAGCTCTCTTTAAGTTGTTAAAAACAACCCCATTAAGCTCTCTTTAAGTTACTAAAAACAACACCATTAAGCTCTCTTTTAGTTACTAAAAACAACACCATTAAGCTCTCTTTAAGTTGTTAAAAACAACACCATTAAGCTCTCTTTAAGTTGTTAAAAACAACACCATTAAGCTCTCTTTTAGTTACTAAAAACAACACCATTAAGCTCTCTCTAAGTTGTTAAAAACAACACCATTAAGCTCTCTTTAAGTTGTTAAAAACAACACCATTAAGCTCTTTTTAAGTTACTAAAAACAACACCGTTAAGCTCTTTTTTAGTTACTAAAAACAATACCATTAAGTTCTCTTTAAGTTGTTAAAAACAACACCATTAAGCTCTTTTTAAGTTACTAAAAACAACACCATTAAGCTCTCTTTAAGTTACTAAAAACAACACCATTAAGCTCATTTTAACTTGCTAAAAAGAGCCCTATTAAATTCATTTTAACTTGCTAAAAAGAGCCTCATTAAGCCAATATTAAGTTGCTAAAAACAACTCCATTAAAGTTCATTTTAAGTTGCTAAAACAACCCTATTAAGCTTATTTTAAATTGCTAAAAGCAACCCCATTAAGCTTAATTTAAGTTGTTAAAAACAACCCTATTAAGATCATTTACGTTGCTAAAAACGACCTCATTAAGCTATTTAAGCCACAAGAAAGCAAACAACAATAATAATCTTGCACAATTTAAAACTCAGTCACATAACCCTAGATCCTAGTTGTCGAGATATTTACCAAGATGTTCCGGAGAAGATAGATCTGCTGAAAAAACCCTAGCTGTCGCCTTGCCGGCTGCCGCTTATCCCTAGCCGCCAAGGAAAGTGATGTAGATAAAAGGTGTTAGAAAAAATCAAAAATCCATAGAGAGAGCGAGACAGAGAGAGCGAGAGGAAGAGAAATGGCGACTTGATACTTACCAGCCCTCGGAGCCCGGAGAAGACGCTGTCGCCGGAGGAAAAGATGTCGCCGGAGGAGACAATGGCGCCGGAGGAGAAGCCGTCGCCGGAGGAGACGATGGCGCCGGAGAATACGCTGTCGCCGGAGAAGAAGCTCGCCGGTGGACTGGCGAGAGAGAGAGAGAGCAACAAGAATCAGATAGAGCAACGAGAAAGAGAGGGTTACTTTACTAAACTCACAATCACAAGTCACATGCTTTCCCTTTCTTTTTTCTAAATCCAATTTCTTAAAAAATTTAATTCCCACCTTTTTTTTTCTTCCAAATTGAAATCGAAACCATACAAAAAATTGAAGTTCCCACCATTTTATTTTATTAATAATTAAAAATATAAATTTAGTAATTTAATTTAGAAATTTATTTTAATATATATTTTAGTAGTTAGTTAATCATTTATTTAATAATTCGGGTTAATCGGATCATTTTCAGGTAATCAGGTTTTACCTGAACCCAACCCATTTTTTTCGTGTCATGTTCGTGTCGACCCATTTTATACCCATTTTAATTTCGAATCAGGTTCGTGTCGACCCATTTCGTGTTCGGTTCAGGTCGGGTTTCGGGTTCGTGTCTCAGATTGCCAGCCCTAGGTGGTGCAGTCTATTTTGGTAATTATTTATTCACCGGGTGGTACCTGGCCAAAATGCACTAGAGGGACTAAATATGCACGGATTAAATATCCGATGTCCCAACGATCTAGAAATCGTGTTTTCAAATTGAAATGCGATTGGTATAGTTTTACCTACCATAAATCGAATGAGTCGGTTTGACATGATCACATGCTTCCCGACACATGTGAAATATGGATTCTAGTCTAATAATTTATTTTTAAGGGTAATAATTTATTAGAATATTATAATTATAAACTAAAATTGGAATTTGTTCTTAATTTGTAGATGTCGAAATCTGTAATTCCGTTTTATACCCTGAGGAATCCCTGAAACTCATCAACAGTAAATGGGAGCTTACAGGCCAAAATTTTCCAGTTTGGAAAATGCACCTTGACAATGTCTTGCGTGCACAGGGTAAGCTGTACGTTCTGGAGAAACCTGTTTCACGACCAAAGAGTAATTCTCCCGAGAGGGATTTTACTCAGTACTTTAAATATTTGGCAGATGAATCGGATGTAATGTCCATACTGATTTTCTCTACGTCACCCGAGTTCACGGGAGATTTAAGAGTCAAATACTGTCACGAGGTTGTGAAAGATATGGAGAACCAGTTAGGTCTCTATAAGCACACAGGTAAGCTTCTGATCATGCAAGAGATTTTTTCACTGAAACTGAAAAAGGATCAGTCAGTTAAAGACCATCTTATTGAAATAAGAAGGCTCTTTAAATGTTTATTGCGTTTGGGGTACAAGATGACTCAGGAAGAGCTAGTGTATCTCATGTGGTTTTCCCTCACGAAAGAGATTCAAGACACAGCTAGTGCCTATATGAAGGAACCAAAGAATGACGTGGATAAAGTTCATGAAGATATTCTGGCCAGTCTAGAGCCAGTACCGGCACCTGCTGATCTCATGGACACTAATTGGATTGATAAGCTAGGGGATCTGAGTTGCCCAGAATGCGGTAGCAAGGATATTTGCGAGCACTCGATGAATATCGACCAGATAGAGATCGGTTTACCCGATGCTCCAGGTATCTTTATGATAGATTGCTTAATCACTTCTTATGAATCATGGGTAATTGATACAGGCAGTGGTAACCACATTTGTAATCATTTACAGGGATTCACTAGAAGAAGGACTTTGAGGAAGGACCGTTCGAACCTACGAGTTGGCGAAGGCACTCCGCTGATAGCTGAAGCTGTAGGATCTTATAGTCTTAGTTTACCCTCGGGTCTAGTTTTGGAACTGGATAATTGTTATTATATTCCAAACATGATTAAGAATGTTTTGTCTTTCGATTTGTTAGTAGACCAAGGTTTTTATTACAAGTATGATTATAAAATGATTTCTGTCTTTAAAAATAATATTTTCTATTTTAAAGCAACACCTGTAAATGGTCTATATACAGTAAATCTACAAGATAATAGTAGTGAAATCTATCATATAAGTAAACGATCCAAAGACATTGAGGCTCAGACTTACCTCTGGCATTGTCGTTTGGGCCACATAAACAAGAAACGCGTTGAACTACTCCTAAAAGGAGGTTTTCTTGGCACTTTCGATTATAAACTTTTGATAATTGCGAGTCTTGTTTATCTGGCAAAATGACAAAGCAACCTTTCAACAAAGAAAATGAAAGGGGCTACTGACTTGCTAGAAATAATTCACACAGATGTGTGTGGACCATTTAGTCATGTGGCAAGAGGAGGATACCGGTACTTCATTACCTTTACTGACGATTTCAGTAGGTATGGTTATGTCTACCTTATGAGACATAAATCTGAAAGCTTTGAAAGATTCAGAGAATTTCAGAATGAAGTACAAAATCAACTTGGCAGAAAGATCAAGTTTTTGCGGTCGGATCGTGGAGGCGAATATCTTAGTGATGAGTTTGACAATCATCTGATGGAGTGTGGGATTGTATCCCAACTCATACCTCCGTATACACCTCAGATGAATGGTGTGTCAGAAAGGAGAAATCGTACTTTACTGGACATGGTACGATCTATGATGTGTCACTCTTCACTGCCAATATCATTCTGGGGACATGCGCTCGAAACAGCAGCACATATACTGAACAGAGCGCCAACAAAATCGGTAGAAAAGACTCCATATGAATTATGGAAGGGTAAGAAACCCAATATATCTTTTCTAAGAATTTGGGGTTGTGAGGTTTACGTCAAACGACCCACCTCAGAAAAACTCAAACCCAAATCCGACAAGTGTTTCTTCGTTGGATATCCCAGAACCACCGTGGGATATTATTTCTACAACCCTGAAGAGAACAAAGTTTTTGTTGCTCGAAATGGAAAATTTCTGGAAGAAAAATTTCTCAGTTTTGGGAACACCAGAAAGGATGTAGATCTACAGGTAGTAGACGAAGAAAACACTACACCAATTGTTGAGCCATAAATTCAACATGAGAATGTTGAACCTCAATCAGAACCGATTGAGGAAGTGCAAACACAGGACCTTCGCAGATCCAGTAGGGTAAGACAAGAACCAGATAGGTATCTTGGGTTTCTAGTCTCTAAGGACAGCGGAGACTTGAATTAACCAGCATCCTATGGAGAAGCTGTATCAGGCAATGAGTCTGAACAATGGCAGGAAGCCATGAAGGCCGAGATGCAATCATGTACGACAACCAAGTATGGGAGTTGACTGATTTACCCCAACACTGTAGAGCTGTTGGACGCAAATGGGTTTTCAAGAAGAAAACCGACATGGATGGGAATATACACACTTTCAAGGCCAGACTGGTCGCAAAAGGGTTCAACAAACTCATGGTATTGACTATGATGAAACCTTTTCGCTAGTAGCCATGCTAAAGTCAATTAGGATTTTAATGGCCATTTCAGTGTACTTTAACTACGAGATCTGGCAAATGGACGTCAAAACAGCCTTTCTGAATGGAAAGTTAACAGAAAACGTTTATATGGAACAACCAGAGGGGTTTGAAGATCCTAAGAATCCTAATAAGGTGTGTAAACTGCTAAAATCCATTTATGGATTAAAGCAAGCATCTCGAAGCTGGAACTTACACTTTGATGAGCGAATCAAAGAATTTGGTTTCGCCAAAAGTGAGTTCGAGCCGTGTGTCTACACTAAGTTCAGTGGGAGCATAGTAACCTTCTTGGTCTTGTACGTAGATGACATTCTACTCATAGGAAACGATGTTCCAACTTTATAGAGTGTAAAGAATTGGTTAAGCAGATGTTTCCAGATGAAAGACCTTGGAGAAGCCGCTTATATACTTGGCATAAAGATCTACAGAAACAGATCTAAGCGGCTTATCGGACTTAGCCAAAGTACATACATTGATAAAATCCTGAAGAAATTCAGGATGGATGAATCCAAGAAAGGATTTATCCCAATGCAACATGGCATAGTGTTAAGTAAAACACAATGTCCTGTATCTAGCCAAGATCAGGACAAAATGAAATCGGTTCCATATGCTTCAGCAATTGGATCGATTACGTATGCCATGCTATGTACCAGGCCCGATGTTGCTTACTCAGTAAGTGTTACGAGCAGATATCAACAAAATCCAGGAGAACCTCATTGGGTAGCTGTCAAGAACATTCTCAAGTATCTGAGAAGAACGAAAGATATGTTCTTGGTCTTTGGAGGATTTGAGGATGAAATCAGCGTCACAGGATATTCTGACGCTAGTTTCCAGACCGACAGAGATGATTTTAGATCACAGTCAGGGTACTTTTTCACCCTAAACGGAGGCGCGACCTCGTGGAAGAGCTCGAAGCAGGACACGATTGCAGATTCAACTACAGAAGCAGAGTACATTGCAGCATCTGATGCGGCAAAGGAAGCTGTCTGGCTAAGGAATTTTCTATCGGATCTCAGAGTGGTTGCCAATATCTCTAGACCGATCGATATATTCTGTGATAACTCGGGAGCCGTAGCGCAAGCAAAGGAACCTAGAGAGCATCACAAGTCAAGACACGTGCTCAGGAAATATCACCTTATCCGAGAGATCATTGGAAGAGGAGATGTGAGAATATGCAAGATTCCAACTGAAGAAAATGTCGCAGATCCACTGACAAAGCCACTAGCAAGGGTGAAGCATGAGGCACATGCAAACTCCATTGGGATGCAGTACCTGGACGCCTGTAGCTAGTTTTAGTTTATTAATTATTACTATAGTTTAATTTAGAACGATTCAATCATGTAAAGTTCTTGATGTAATAAATGGAGGTTTTAATTCATGATTGTTTTAAATTAACTATTTTTCGCATATTTAACGTATCCATGATTTTACAAAGTTTTTGTATAAAATCTAAAATTCCGTAGCCACTTATTGAAATGGGAATTTCAATAGAGAGTTTAACGCTATTATAAATACTTGATGATTTATTCGAAGTAGAGAATAAAAGCACAAGGGATGTGACCAAGTATTTATAGATACTCAACATAGTGCTTGGGTATTGGAAGTGACCAGTATCAATTCTGCTTCATGGAGCCTCAGTCATAAGCACTGACTTGATAGGTTGTCCATAGACCTGAGATGCTTGGTTTGAGAACATGAGGACTGTTGTACTCTTAGCACGTCCTAACGCTGCACCATAACAGGGTGGCCATATGGGACGTGACTAGATGCAGCGGAAGCCATGGATCCAAATGCAAGTAGTCAAGAAGGGATTTGCACCTCTTTCAAAAGAGAGATATTTCTGGGCCCCTTGACGGTTAAGATTGGCAGAAAACGCGTGGCCACGCTCGGATAAAATAACAGGTGTTATTTAGTAATATCCGTTACTACAGGCAATCGAAATCAGAGTCAAGAAATACTTGAATTCAAGAAATGAATCCTCCACTCCATGTCTTAAAATCATTTTAGAAATATCGTGTGCAAAAGGGATAAACCTGTGTACAAATTCAAGCGTGAATTGTATCTCTGGATATAAGAGATCTTATAACCTGGTTAACCTAAGTGTCTGGCTAGGGACCTCCTTAGGCCAATGGTGACAGTACATTTACATGTCTAGCACAAGTGGGAGTCTGTTAGGATTATGTGCGAGACAGTAACAGGGTTACCGTATCCAATATTATAAGACACTAGTAGGTCACACCCGCTGCACACTAAATAGAGGATGTTTGGATTACTTGGTTGAGAGAAATAATCGTTTAAAAGAAAATAAATAATTAGTTGAATTATTTGTGTAAATTAATAAATCAGTTGGATTAATTAATAGATAATTATCAAAGAGATAATTATGGAATATATTTAATTATCAGATTGATAATTGTAAAGATATTCAATATGGTATCAAACACTGCCTTATTGATTAATATAAATATAGGCCTAAGGTTTGATATTTCATAACTGATAGATAATTATTCCAAAAAGGTTTTTCTCTCTCTCTCCTCCCTTCAAAACCGGCGGATACAAACAGAAAGGCCAGAACCGGAGTTTTCGATTGCGGGGTAATCCAGGGTGGTCTAGCAACCGTTCCTCGAGACGTGTCAGTAGCGGTGTTTATACCCTACAAGCATTCCAGCGATTTTAATCAAAAGGTAAACGCCTAAAAACCCACTTGTTTGTGTCTGTTAGGTTTAAGTTGGATCCGGCTTTGGGAATCGTTTTTGTTATCCGCTGCGCACCGATTGTGCCTACGGTTCCCAACATTGACAACAGGGGTCGACTTTGGCTTATAAATGATGGTTAAAGGTTTATTTCGTCTAAAGCTTTTTTTCCTTGCAAACCGTTGAAAAGTGTTGGTGAGAAGAAAAAACTCATCAAATTAAGTTAGTTACATCGTCATCTAAGTCATCGGACTTAGTAGAGTCTAACTCCGTGATGGTAAGAATGAAGTGATTTTCTGAAGGAACAGATTCATTGAGTAAAGCAACAGGTGAACTTTTAGAATCTTTTGCATCTCTTAAGAAATTCTTCTTCAGTTGTCTGGACTACTCATGATTGAGCATGATTCTGTACAGTTAGTTCACTCAAAGAGAGGGTCTCAAGGTTCTTTGACAGCTTTAGGCATATTGAATATGTCTAACAGGATTCAGGAAGACATTCCATGAACTTTGTCAGAATCTCATAATTTGAATATTCCTTATCAACAGTTTTCAGGTCTATTAGAAGATAGTTAAACTATTGATGCACTAGTGATAAATTTCCGTTCTACAAATAAACATTTTGTATTGTCGTACTAAGTTTATCTTTTTAGATTCCAGTACAGAGCCAGTACCCTCATATTGAACACAGAGAGTGTTCCATACTTTCTTTAAAGTTTGGAGGTGCATAATAGAATGGAATACCTCATCCGAAAGAGACGTGGAGATGAAAAATCTAGCCTTGGTGTCGATACCAACTAGTTTTTTGTCTTCATCACTCCATTCATGAACTTCTTTTGCAATAGTTCTCTCAAGAATGGCAGGGGTGGTAGTAGTGGCAGGGATTGCATGAACCGGTATGTGGAAATATAAGGTTTTTTTCCATAAAGTATGGAATTTGGGGATCAACTCCAGCAAGAGGATCATCTTAGTTTTCCACATAGCAGAGTCATCTCTATTGAATATAGGTGGTTTGGCTAGATAGCCCGTATCATTGTGATTGTCCTTGTTTTCTTGAAGAGACATTTTAGTGAGAAAAGGCAAGGATCTTAATAAAGATTCTAATAAAGAAAAAAAGAAGGTTTCAAGTTGTTCTGATACCACTTGTTGGTCTCGTAAGGTGCCTTCAAGCATAAACATATTGAAGAAGAGGGTTGAATACAATCAAAAAGCAATTTGCGTACTTCTAAATTTCTATATATTTATTAATTATTGAAACCAAAAACAGAATTTTCAGATTGTTGTGGAAATAAATAAGAATTAACTTATTCTAAACAATCTTAAAGAAATCACATAACATTCACTATTGCACTAGTGAAAAATAAGAATGAGAGAAATCACAAAAAAGAAAGGACAAAGGGTAGAAATCTCACAGTGATATGTTAAGAAGAAGGAATTATTCTCAACTATTTATACCCTATGCATTAAATGCATGTCAGATCAACTTTTCACATGTTGGATGTCTAATTTGTACTATTCATCATCGTATAAAAGCATGCTTTTGTGCAGTAATGTAACAATGCGTTTGTATGATGTGTCAAAAAGCAGGTAGTTGTCCTTTGTGCAATTTTAGGATAAGACAAAAGTTGAATCTTCAACTTCAAGCCTCACGTTGTTTTAGTCATATGATATCACTAAATCATACTTCAAATCACGATCAATTTGGACTCTTTCATCAGCTACTTCTTCGCAATCACTAATGGTTTCTTTAATGTGAGTTGTTTGTCTTAAATATCCTTAGCTGTTTATAATGCAAGCAATCAGCGATCACTGAAGACTTAGTGAAAATCGTTGACGTTGAACAAACAAATTACCGTGCAAGCTTAAAGAATAAGGTATTATTGAAGAGACTCAATGATACTTCCTCAAGCTAAAAGTAAGCTTTGATCAAACATCAGTTCATCAATTCCTAAGAGAGCTTTGATCAAATACCATGAATGTCGATGGAACATTGGTTGGACTAAACATCATGAGAAACTCGTAATGTCATTATCTCATGCAAACGACCGTCTTGGGCACATCTTCTCCTCTCACCTCATAGACCCATCTTTCTTTTTAACTATGAGTGCTAGCGCTTCACTCGATGATGTACTAGTGAAAATAAATCCCTCATCAAGTAAATCTTGCAAATGGAACATCATTCCTTTCATCTTTGTCAAGGCTAACTAATATGACACATGTGTTATTGGTTCAGCTTCAAGCACCAAGTCAATTCTAAATTCAACTTGACGATTTGTGGGTAGATCTGTCAAAGGTCAAATCGCTAGGGAAAACTTCAAGATACTCTCTCACACACACCCTATAAGAACTGTTACTATCTATTCCGACTATTACATCAAACTCCCCAAAAGACATTATATACAAATGCTAAGGGATGGAGCAACCATCAACATTAATGTTACATTCCTTACTCACCAAAACTCAACTGTCATCATAATTTCGACTTCAAACACATGTTCTAAACATTTGGGTTTCGCATGTAAGCATCTAATGAATGTAAGAGACAAAAATGAGTGGTTCGCACCTAAATCAAATTAACACTTTGGGCAAGAGCGGAAATGATGAGAAAGCTAAGAAAAAGTCACGACGTTGGTTGTCACCTCCGCTTTCACAGCTGACATTTAAAAGGATCTCACTTTGGCTCATCCATTTCCTTAATTCTTCTCCCCTTCACTACCAGTATGTCTACCGTATATTTATCTCTATTTCTATCGTAATATCATTTAGACAATGACACACTTATATATAATATATTATAAAGCATTTAAAACAAACTCTTAACAACTATTTTTTGCATATTAATTATTGTTTATTGATGCATATTATTTATACAAATAATTCTTCATGAGTAGAGCTTTTAAAAAATTGCATGTTTGATTCGTATAACGTAACTAATGATAAACATAATCAAATATGTGATAAACATCAATCTTATTTTAAATATGCAGAATCCGAAATTATAATTGAGATAATTATTGAATAATACTTTATTATTATCTTTATACAAAATTATCATTAAACTTAAACTCAATTACATCACTATTAAACCTAAATTAAATTATAATAAAATTGTGAATTAACCGATCATATAAATTGTTAATTTGATACTAATATTCATTTTTTTTTAATTTTTACTAGTTAATGACCCGTATAATATACAAGCATTTTAAACATGTTATTTTAATTTTTAATAAGAATAGACTTTTGTATGATAATTGCCATTACCAATTAATTAGTTATGTAAATTATATGTTCCACGATAATTGTTGTTACAATTGCTTATCACAATAGATATTTTAGTTATCTAATTTTAATAACGTAGTTAAATTAAAAAAAATTAATATTAGACTCATTTTGAAGGTATTGTTGAGAGGATTATAATGGTATAATTTATTAAAAAGAAAAACAAAAATTTTATTACATTTTAATTATTATATATATTATTTTCTTAATATGATAAGGATGTAAATCAGCAAAAACCCTCTTTTGATATATAAATGAGCACCAATTTAATTCTATGGTATATATTTAAAGGAACCTATGTGGAAATTAAGAAAATCTATGGCAGTTGTATTAATGAGATGAAAGACGTGCATGGGTATAAGCGTCATTTTGGCAACAAGATTAAAATAGTATGCATATGCATATGCATCCATCTGCATATACATCCATCTGCATATGCATATTATGTATATAGGGTGCTCAAATGAAATTTTAAGTAAAAAAAATTATTAAGTATTTGAAAATTTGTAAAATTACTTAATTGAGGTTGCTATTAATTAAATATGGATAATTCTTGATCTTATTTTAATGGTTTAGATGGGTTCTAAAGGTGTGTAACATCTATAGGGTGCTCATTTGATATATATATATATATATATATATATAGATAGAGGAATAATCAAATAAAAACCATTTTTTTTGTAAAAACCCGTAAAAACCAACTAAAAAATAATTTTTTTTAGGATTTTTTTATTAAATACTATGATATTAACTATTGTTACACATATATATTTTTTCATAATGTAAGTATCATCCATGAAAAAATAAAATTTTTATTCATATTATGAATCGAAAATATACAACATTTTTATTCATATTATGAAACAAATTCATAGATGATATTCATCTTATGAAAAAAAATATATGTGAAACAACATATCAATTCTAACATTTGATGGAAAAAAATCGTAAAAAAAATTATTTTTTAGTCGGTTTTTACGGGTTTTTACAAAAAAAATGGTTTTTACATGAAGGCTCCTCTATATAGATATATATATATATATATATATATGGGGAAGTCAAATCTATATGTTCGAAAAAATATAAAAACATTTTCGTTTTCTCATAATTATACAAAATCATATTAGAATATCGACAAAGACTAAAAGGAAATATTAAAATCTCAATGTATCATACACTATTGTACGATGATACTTTCAGCCGTACAATAATGAAAAAATTATTCAAATATATTATGTAAATAAGGCAAGAACTTGTTTATATTTTTGATCCCTTGTGAATTTTTAAGGGGTGTTTGGTATTGCTTATTAAAACTCCTTATTTGCTTATAAAGGAGCCAAATAGCAAATAAGGAGTTTTAGGTTTTTGTATAAAAGACTTTTTTTTGAATGGTATGTTGGTGCAACGGAGTATTATCGTGCCACCATGGCACCAAGTCACGATGACCCGAGTTCGAAACCTCTTCAAGGAGAATAACCACCCCCAGCCTAGCCATCTAGTTTTCATTTAAAGGGTTTCAACGCATCAGCTAGGATTCGAAACCGGCACCTGTTCAGGGAAAATCTCCCACAATGGACTCAGTGTGAGTCGAACTCCTGATCATCACCATATTGTGGACTCAACCAGTAAATAAAGAGTTTTGAATGGTTATATAAAAGACTTATAATGAAACCAACCAACAAAATGGAGTTTTTTAAGAAGTTAAATTGTTAAAACCAGTAGACCTTTTCAACCAGTAGCTTTTAACTATCTCTGTAGGTTATTTCTCACAATAACGTAGGTATCACCAGCTTAAAAAACCTTGGATATGATGGTACAACTTGCTATAAATACTTAAAATTTGTTTAGATCAATAAAAAAATTCTTTAAAATGTATCCTATAAACTGATTGAAAAATAAATGAAATAGGGCTTTTATCACTGCAGGCCTTGTACAATGACACCGGCCTATTAGATGTCATAAGGCCTCTGGGCTTATTAATGCTTTATTACCAACAAAGCTATTTATCAAAGAAGAAACATTCAGAAAATTGCCACATAGTACATACCCATTAACTTTTATTTATTTATTTTCGAGTGTTAAAGAGTGTATTTTGAAACCATGAACGTGGTGACATAGTGGTTTAGTTTTCGGAAGATGTGATGAAATATTTTATTTATCTAGAGTTTAATAATCGTGATATTAACATATAAACTAAGAGTTTACTATTCGTGATATTTACATATAAACTATCTGATTGATTTATATGTGAATTATGTAACTATTTAAGTGGATTCGGATTCATATTCAAATAATTGATCAAAAAAAATAAAGAATTTTGATAATTTTGATAATCCAGAATTGCGCTATATGATCAAGAGAAACCGATAATAGAATTGCTATCGGATATGATTTGTTAAAATCATTAGTGAGATCAAGATCATATATCGTCGAGCAGACTTCCATAGTTCTCATTTTCGATGAAGGTATATTAATCATATCTCGTCAACTCTTTATGAAATTACCATATTACCCTTTGTTTAATCTAAAGGTTAGTGATCTTCTCTATTTCTCATCCGTTTAGCACTTCTTAAAAGAACTTCTCCATGTATATATACATTCATATATGCAAGTTCGATTGCGAACGCAAATTAAATTGCAAACGTGAAGACAGCCGAGAGTGTGTCGTGTGACATAGTCAGTCTGAATAATACTTAATGTTGTATTATCCAGTTTGAATAATGCATAATTATTCAGACTGAATATATGTCACGTAGCGCGCCCGCGCCTGTTTTTCCGTTCGCAATTAGATTTGAGTATTTATTTGAACTTGACCCCATATGTGTGTGTGCTATGTATGTATATATATATATATACAAGGATAGAGAAAGAGGATTGGATTCATGTGAGGCCAAGCTGTTTTCTAGAGTTATTTTTTGGTTTTTTGGTTGATTACGAAGTACGGTTGCACGTTCTTGAGCTTTTGAATATCATACGGTGGCACATTCTAAAACGATACAGATGAACATCTCATAAACGTAAAAAATTTAACACTTCAACGGAGAAATAATACGATGGCAAGTGCCGCCATGTTCCAATGCATAGGTTCGTCAATGCCTGAAGGTCTATTGATGGTGTCGCGACACGGGACCTCCAATTACGGACTTGGTCCCTGTGGTATGCATTTTCTTTCGGATTTGGTCCTCCGGGCCATTCAATAAATTTTTGCATACCATAAGGACCAAATCCAACAAAAAATGCATACCTCAAGGACCAAATCCAAAACAAATCACATATAATAGGGACCGAATCAACATAAAATGCATACCACATGGACCAAATCTGTAATTAATGAAATCTAGAGATCAAATCCGTAAAAATCACCAAACCACGGGAAGCAAATCCATAATTTACTCTATATGATAAAACTAGTTATTAAGAGCCCGGGCTTCGCGCCGGGTTATAAATTGTTATAGACTTTATCATTTATATGAAACATAAACTTTGTACGTATGTTGTCATACAAAAGGTTAATATGACGGACTTCATGCAAGGTATATGGTGCAGTTGATGTTCTATTTTATGTGGCTGTTATCATGTAGATAATATGTATATAATATGTGTGTGGGGAGGGTGGGGAGGGGTTTTATATGCCAATGGTTATTTAAAATAAATAAAAATATTTAATAAATCAATAAATAAAAAGTATTAATTTTAGAGGATTTTAAACTGGATCTATGAAAAAAATATCATGTACTTATATATAGTTTAATAAAATTATTTGATCATTTTTTTACTAAAGTTATAACAGTTTATAATTAACCAATAAAACAAAATGTCTTAATAAAATAAAGTAAAAAGTAAAAAGTAACAAAATGTCTTAATTTAATCTGGAGCTATGAAAAAAATATCATGTAGTTATATATAGTTTAATAAAATTACTTGATCATTTTTTTACTAAAGTTATAACAGTTTATAATTAACCAATAAAACAAAATGTTTTAATAAAATAAAATAAAAAGTAACAAAATGTGAACTATGTAATTTAAGAATGAAAAATATAAAGATGAGCTATTATAAGAACCAAATATGTAATTTAATTAACATTTTTTAGATGAGTTAACCAATTAATTTAATAAAGTTGAATGGAGGGATGAAAATAAAACCATAGGGATGAAAAAGTAGTTTTTAAAGATAAAAAATATATATGTTATAAATATAAAACTATAAGTACTAAAGTTGTAATTTTGTTAAGTGTATTGTTTATTTGTCAAAACTACAGGGATTAAAGCTGTAAATTTGTTAAGTGCAATGTTCAAGTGTATTGTTTTATTTATCAAAACTACAGGGATTAAAGCTGTAAATTTGTTAAGTGCACTGTTCATAATCCTGGTAAATGTTATATATTATAATTAGCACAACATATTTCATGAAATTGCTCTGCAGATTGGAAAGGCAGCACAACGTAGCTAGGTGGCTGATAGTTTAAGTTTTTTAAGTTCGCTTCTTTTTTTTTTTTT
>JARYMX010000162.1:0-59387 GCA_030169165.1 Centaurea solstitialis
AGTTTTGGATTCCTGTCGAGAGTTTCCAATTTTATTTACTCTCTTTGGTTTAAAATCGTGCTTCTGTGCGCCCAGATTTTTCTTTTCGTTCGAATGTTTCCGTCTGAAGATGGCGTCGTCTTCAATTCTCATGTGGGCTAACGTTCGAGCTCGTACGTCGTCAAAGTTCTCTGGTGGATACTTCGTGAGATCCGTATATAATTCCGAAGAATTATCGAGCCCACGTTTGTATGCTTCAATTGCGGTTTTTATGTCGCAATTCTTGACTTCGATCATTTCTGCATTAAACCTGTTAAAATAATCACGTATCGTTTCTCCAGTTTTTTGTACAACATAGTACAAGTCACTTGTTTGCTTTTCCATCTTGCGACTGCTCGCGAACTGCCGAGTGAATTGGTTTACCAATTCAGCGAATGACTCGATACTCTTTGGCTTTAAATTTATAAGCCATTGTAGTGCGGCTCCTGTAAGAGTAGATCCGAAGCTTTTACACATGCATGCTTCTTGATATTGAGATGGGATCGAAGCAGTCCACATAAGTTGTTTGTATTGCGCGACATGTTCCACTGGATCTGTTATCCCCGAGTACTTGGTTGTAAAGGCAGGAATGTTGTATTTCTTTGGTATTTCCATGAGAGCGATTTTATCAACGTAGGGTGAAGCTTGAAATCCTGTCTTTGGTTCGACTTCAACTGGTACGGCTGCTCCAGGAAGTTTTGCGAGCAATGCGAGCATTGCTTTGTTTTGTTCCTCTAACATCTTTAATCGTACGTCCATAAGGTTTTCAGTAGGTGTTACTCCAATATTTCCTTGATAGTTGGGTTGGATTGGGATATGGGTTACGGTAGTATTTATTGTTGGTATATGAGGTATCGGCTCTGGGATTGAATAGAAAGGTCGAGGAACACCTTGGGGTTGAACGTAGGTAAATGCAGGAGGTGGTCCCGATGGAAGAGGAGGAAAAATGGTTTGAGATTGGTTATTCTGAGGTGGACGTACGTTGTTTTGAGATACTTGTGACATTACTGGTATTTGAGAGGCTTGAGGCATTGAAGGTACTTGTGGTGTCCTGAACTGATTCTGCTGAGCGGGAGGTGGTCTAGGGAGCGGTGCTGATATCGCAGGATTAGTTTGAGTAACTTGAGGGTTTAGACCTCGTAATCGTACGATTTCGTTATTGGCTTCCATGTTTTGATTAGCCAACTGCTGGATTTGTTGCTGTGCAGCTGCTAGTTGTTGTTGTAGAGTTGGTTGGAAGTTATTCTCCATAATCCTGCAATGAATACTCAAGACAACTTGAAGGGTTTGATTAGTAAGCAAACGTTTTATCAAACGAAATTTTCTCAGAACGGGGCCCCACGGTGGGCGCCAAATTGTTTTGGTAAAAAATTACACAATTTAATATCGTAAGATGTTGTGAGGCGAATCCGTCGAGAGAAAGAAATTTAGTTCGATAAAACGTACGATACAATGAAATAAATGACAAGACAATTTGATGACGCAGGAAAAACCTCGAGGTCGAGGAAAAAACCTGCGGTCGACTAAAAGGGTATAGCCGACGTTGCACTAAGTATCACCAATAAGGGGTGATATCCTCGAGAATTACAGCGTAGATCGTACGATTACAATGAGAGAAAATGTAAATTACAAAGAGTAATATCAAGATTGTAGAGAGTGTTTGCTAGCTTCAATATATTCAGATGTCTTCGAATGATGTCTTTGAACTCCTTTTATAGCTGATCAGAGTGTAACAGTCGTCCCATAATTGTGTCTTTAATGTAACGGCCATAACGGTAGCTAAAATCTCGCATGTAACGGTCGAAGCTTAATGAAGAGCGTATCTTGGTCTTTAACGGTCATTTGATCTTCAATGCCTGTCGTTTATCTGTTACGAATGATCATACTTAAAATATATTTAATCGTTAGTGCTATATCATGTGATATCGTACGTTTCTAGGTTATATCGTACGATATCTTATGTAAAGATCGTTCGATATTTGATCGTTATCGATCGAGGGTACACGTATCTCATCTCAGGACCTTATCTTAATACAGGATTATCATCCTGAAAGATATCTTATGATTTTAAGTCGATCGTCGTGCGTCGTGCGATTTTTCACCCAAACAATAACCGAGTTGCATGTATGATTGAATTTGTCCGTCAAATCTCCGTCATCAAAGGAGTCAAATGGCAATGCTTTTCTAATCACTATTTGTGTAAATTGTCCTCGTAGTGTGTCGTTGTTGTAAACTAAAACACCACCTTGAGGGGAAATGTTCGCTTAACTCAGGTACGATCGTGAACGAAGTGCCCGACATGCTTTTGTAGCATGGGCCTTCAACATCGAGTTTGTATCCGCTGCAAAAAACCGATTGACAATATTTCGTGTTGTTTGACATCTCACACAAATCATAATGATTACAAATTTCTTAGTTTCACTTGTGTTCGAGAACTCTCACGACTTCTTGGTTTCCCCAACGGAAGATTGAACCGTGTCGGTATTACTTGGAGTAGCCATGAAGGGATTTGGTGTGGAGAATTAAAAAAATTACAAATTAAGAGCAAATTACATTTTTAGTCTCTATAATAATATTATTTGTATATTTGATTATTTATTAGATTAAATTGAGATAAAAGTAGAAAAAGATTAAAAGACCCTTCATTTAATGAGGTTTTTAACGATCCTTTTAAGAAAAGACCAAATCCGCTAGTTTTTTTTTTAATCATGATGGCCATACAACCTTGTTGTATTTCAAAATGGTAACTCAATGAGCACAATAAGTATTATAACCGACAAACTAAGAGCATCTATATGTTTTTTTTGGAAGAGGTATCCCACACCACATTGGGCCCAGACTAATCCTCGGCAATTTTGGGCCGAAGCCCGACTGCTAAAGCATGCAGCCCGGGGTCGAAGCCCCCGTACCTCCAGAATGCGTCCCCCAGGGCTCGAACTCGGGTTCACCACTATGTAGTGCCCAAGCCTTACCACTAAGCTAACACTCCTTTGGTAGAGCATCTATATGTTCATATTGAGGTTTTTATAAGAACCTTCATTGTGGACAAATGTTCTTCTACAGTCATGGCTTCTTATTGGAACTTATGTGCTTAAATAAGAAAACGAGTTTTTGTCTACTATTTTTTTGTTCTTATTTTATTTATTATTTTATAAGCATTTTTATTT
Organism: Centaurea solstitialis; assembly: GCA_030169165.1. Lineage (NCBI taxonomy): Eukaryota > Viridiplantae > Streptophyta > Magnoliopsida > Asterales > Asteraceae > Centaurea > Centaurea solstitialis. The sequence goes on from JARYMX010000162.1 coordinate 3,186, forward strand.
AATAAATCTATTATATATATATATATATATATATATTAAATCGATAAAAATATATTACAAAATAAAATTTTGTTTTACTTGTAAGGTTTTATATAAATTTGGTCCAATCAAGAATAAGATAACAATAATATGATAGAAATATATATATATATAAAAGAATAATCAAATTAAAACCATTTTTTTGTAAAAACTTAAGGAATAATCTAACACCATAGATCAAAAAATATCTAAGGGATGAGATTGATTCCTTGGTTTTTACCCTTCCTTGGTTTTTACCTTACAATTAAGTACCTTGATCTTTGATCATTGATATTTTTTGATCTATGGTCTAGATTATTCCTTAAGTTTTTTTTTTAAAAAGTGATTTTTTTAAGGACCCTCTACTCCTCTAGGGTTTAGATAAGTCGATACACGATTTTGAGAAGCAATTCTAAACAACCTCTTACGCCATGTTCTCGAGTTTAAAATTTAAAGGAGAGAAAGGGAAGGAGAGGAAAGGGAGGGGGAGAGTTATCCTTCCAAATCATCCCACTTTTGGAAGGAAATGGAATGATAACTTTTAAGAGAAAAATAAGGGAGAGTTATCCCTCCTAATCCCTCCAAATCCTTTATTTTCCTTCCTTTAAAAAATTCGAGAACATATATATCCTTTCAAATCCTTTTCTTTCCTCCCTTTAAAAAAAACTCGAGAACACACTTTTGTTACTTTCCTTAGAAATCCTTTCCTTTCCTTCGTTAAAAAAAACTCGAGAACTACACTTTACTCTAAATTGAATGGCTGACAAATCCCCATTACACCACTATGATTTTTGTCAAAAGAAAAAAGGAAGGAGTACCCTTAAGATATCGATTGGACAATCTATACAATTTGTGAATTGTTTCCTCTAGATCTGGGAATCTATGTTTAATAAATATGCTTGTACGTTTATCTTTCGTATTTTCTCTAATACTCTCCTTTTTACTTGTTTACTTCCTATATATTTAGGGCCGTTTGCTTAAATATTTATATCAGCAATTGAATGGTTTAATTACCTTATAGGATTTATATATATTATGATCGAGAATCTTATCAGATAAAGAGAAAAGACAAGAATTGAGAGTCTCACTCCGTATATGATGGTGATGACTCTTATCAGGTAAACGCTTATCGGGTTAAATTATTGTATAGAACACTGTTTTGATAGACTACAATTTATTGATAGAGTGAGTTATAATGTCTAATATTTACTTGTATATAAGCGTTTGGATAATCGACCCCTTGCTTTCCCCTCGGACATCCGGATTGGCAAACAATTTTATAACCAAGATTGTCTTCCATTTTAAAATAACATTATTTTGTATCGAAACATGATTGTCTTCCATCTGAAAACAATATCAACATTGTTACTTAAGTTAGGTGATTAACACAAAGCTCTTGTTCATACCGAGGACATTTGAAGATCTCTCTTTCAATAGGGATACATCATGGACAATGTTTTTTTAATAGGAGTCCCAACTTATTCACTTCGATTCCCTTATAGCATCAGGGCATAGATGGATAGATTCATGTTCTTATGTAGTTTTTGTAATTAGGGTCACACATATGATAATTCTATTACTCAATGCTCTTTTAATAGATATTCAAACTTGGGAATCTCTTGGTTTAAATGAACCTCGTATAAAATATCAAACTTTACCTTATCAACATACAACTCTTCAAACAAAGCATCATCCAATTGTATCTCACATCATCATATATCATGATTAGTTCACTCTTATAGTTCCTGAAAGTCCATTTATTTCTATCATATTCCCAAACAACACTATTCGTAAAACAAATAAGATGGCAATTATTGAATTAAATGAAAGAACGTCAAACCACAATCACACAACGTTATAGCATAGTGTTTAAACTGTCCAAATTAATGTACACTATCATGATGTACATTGTCGTATACACAATTGTATTTTCATTGTTTATGTTATTATACAAGTATTGTACATGATTACATAAAATTTTATGGCGAATGTCAGGATCAATTAACAAGAACAGAAAACTAAATCAAAGTAGTTTGCGGAATAACACTTTGAATGAATGAATTAACAATGAATTGCAAGACAGATTGTGTATTAATCACAAGTTTAATGATTACAACCAAAGCCCCAATCTGATTTGAACAGGCTCAAACCAGACGTGCAACTCTTCTCAATTGCAGGGATTCAAGAATAATCTTGAGGCTTCTAATTCTAAACAAAAACTTATGAACTCATATTAAACATCTAAGACCTATCAGCTATTTATACAAGTTACAAGATTAAAATAAGGAAAGTAAATCTAAACAAGATAATCTCTATAAATCTCCAAGATAATCGTATCTTGTCCATATCTTCCAATCTGCACAATCCTTTTCTTATCGCAACTCTTCAGCAGTGGTAACACAAAAGCAGTAGTAATCTTCAATCAGCAGTGGTAACTTTGTGTTAGCAGTGGTAACTTGAACTTCAGTAACAATATTGCTCAGCAGTGGTATTTCACATACTAGCAGTGGTATCTCAAAATTAAGCCTTCAGCTGTAATCCTCCAAAGCTAGCAGTGGTAATCTTCAACAGCTTTCTCAGCAGTGGTATCTCAGACCCAACAGCGAAAGATCGTGTGAGAAGTGGATCTAAACTATTGATATCTTTTAATCTCATGCCCTCACAAAAACGGTGTTTTAGAAGAAAATTGATATAGTGAATCTTGTTGTGTCTTATCTCGGTGCGTCTTATCTCGGAGCGTTTTATCTTGGTGCATCTAAACTAATGTGTATTCGTTTCCCATCTAACGGTTGATAACTATTTCTCACAATTCTCACTATAACATGAACTTCTCATCGGAACCCAACTCAAAATCCTATAATGTCAGATATATAATTGTATTCTACATTGTGTATGTTATCATAAACTCTCGAAAACTATCATGAATTATCATATAAACTGTAAGGCCATCATTAGCCAGGTCGGTACCACATCGGTACCACCCCCATACCGGTGGTAACACAGGGGTATGGTGCCGGTAGTGGTACCGATCGGTACCCCAATTGTTAGGAATAAAAAATAATGAAATCTGAAGAAGCAGTAGTTGAAGAAAGTACTGCTGCAACATACTGCTAAAGGAAGTTGAGAAGATAAAGGAAGCTGAGAAGATAAAGATGATTTTGAAGATATTGATACAATCTTGGAGATAATGCTTATTAATCTGATTGTATTTATCTAAATACTTTGTAATCTGTATAAATAGTAGCTAGCGTTTATCAGGTTAGATTACAAGTTTTTCATAGAAAATATTAGCCTCAAGATACTTTACTGATCCTTGCATTAGAGAAGTTTTGCACGTCTGTTTTCTACAAATTGGGGCTTTTGGTTGTAAGTAAATTCTAATCAATTGATAAAAGTTGTTTCATCTATATCTGCATTACTTAATTATTGTTAGTTGTTTCCGCAAACTATTTAACATTTATTCTGAGTTTGGTTAAGCTTAAAATCGTTCCTGACAAGTGGTATCAGAGCCATTATAACTCAGATCTGGTAAGTTGGTAAGTAATGGAAGGTATGGACAGTTTAATGATTTCTAAAGTTCCAATGCTCAAACCAAACGAGTTTGACATGTGGAAAATTAGAATCAAGCAACACATCCTTCTCAATGATTATACAATGTGGGATATCATTGAGAATGGACCTGTTGAGAAAAAGGCCACTGAAGAAGGTGTTGTTGCTCCACCTAGGACTGATGCTGATAGAAAAATCAGACAGTCCGAGATGAAAGCATTAAGCACCTTATTACTAGCAATACCCAATGAATATCAACACCAATTTAGCCACTGTGAGAATGCAAAAGTATTATGGGAAACTATTGAGAAAAGATTTGCAGGGTCTAAAAACACTAAAAGAAATCAAAAGGCCATTCTCAAGCAACAGTTTGAGAACTTCGCCTCTTTAAAGAATGAGACCATGACCCAAACGTTTGATAGATTCAACAAAATCATTGGTGAACTAGCAACTGTTGGGGTAAAGATGGATAATGATGACATAAACCGAAAGTTTTTGACATCTCTTGGAGATGAATGGACCATGTATACCATCTCATATAGACAAAGTGATAACCTTGATCTCAAAGACCTTGATGATCTTTATAATGATTTAAGGATCTTTGAGAAAGAGGTTGAAGCTAAAAGAAAACCCATTGGATATTCCCATAATACTGCTCTATTCTCAGACTCTACTGCTACTGAATCATTAGGTACTGCTAGTTGCACTAAAACTGATCAAGGTCATGAGCAAGTATTTGAAGCTTTATTAGCAAATCAGTCAACAATGCCTTTGATGACTGAGGATCTTGATCAAATAAATGCTGATGATCTTGAAGAGATGGATCTAAAGTGGCAGATGGCAATGATAACTGTTAGAATGAACAGATTCATGAAAAGAACAGGTAGAAAGAACTTTGGGATGAGGAGAAGTGACAGGTTAGGTTTTGACAAGTCAAAAGTTGAATGCTTTAATTGTCATGAACTTGGACACTTTGCAAGAGAATGCAAAGGACAAAGAAGCACACAGCAGCAGAATCCACCCAATCAACAGCAGCATAATCAAACCTCAAGTCAGAACAGATACAACAGGCCATCAAACCAAGGAGCATCTCAGGCATTGGTTTCTCAAGAAGAAGCAGGTTTTGACTGGAGTGATCAAGCTGAAGAAGGAGTGCAGAACACAGCACTCATGGCTGAAGTAACTGAGGACACATCATCAGAGATACCAAAAGAGGTAAGAACTAAACTTTGCTCTCAATCATGTTTGGAAACTGTTAGAAAGTACAGAGATCATAATCAATCCATGTGTGACAGTATTAAAAGGCTAGAATCAAGCAGAAGGGAGTCTTGCTTGATTATAGCTAATCTAGAGGAACAGATTAAGTCCTATCAGGAGAATGAAGTACAATATGGATATGATTTAAATTATTGGAACTGGGAAAAGAAGGATCTTGAACAAAAATTGTCTAAATCTGTCAGTGAACTAGAAAAGGTTAAAGAAGAACTTACAAGAGCTAATGAAAACATAGAAAAATTTTCAAAATCTTCAAAGGCTCTGGAAGAACTTCTCAAATCTCAAGTTCATGATGATCTAAAAAGAGGAATAGGATATCACACCACACCCCCACCTTACAACAACAACTACATACCACCAACCACAGATCTACTTGAAAGACTAGACAGAACAGAACTACCTTCAGAAGTCACAGAAGTAGATCCAAAGGAGTCCATTCCAACTGACCAAAGTAAGAAATCAGAGAAAAAGGACTCTAGTGTGACAGGTTCTAATAGGAATAATACTGTCAACAGAGAAAAGATTAATGATCACTATACTGTCCAACAGAAAGGATCCAACAAATCTATAAAAGTCAGAGGAAATCAGAGAAATTGGAATAAGTAGTGGGCACAAAAGCAAGGTATTGATCTAAATAAGATAAACAAACCAAAACCTTGCTTTATATGCTGCAAGCTGAACCACTTAGCTAAAAACTGCTATTTCAATCCTAAAAATCAGAAGGTTTACAAAAATAAAAATTCTGACTTTAGGAAAGGAAATCTGGCCAAAAAGACTTGGAATAATCATTCAAAGTCCAAAAAGAGGTTTGTTAAGACACAAAAGTCTTATTCTCAGACAAACAGTGGTAAAAAGATTTGGGTACCTAAGAAAGTGGTCATTGACACCAAAAGTACTGCAAGCAGAATAGAAAGCAGCACTTTGCAAACTGCTGCTGTAAACAGCACCATCAAAGATAAAGCTAGCAGTACTTCAGGAGTTCAAAGAACTGTGGAACCCAAAATCATTACTACAGACTCAAGCCATGATCTTCCCAATTCTGCTGATGTTCCAAAACCTAAGAGGTTGGTAACACATGCTTATGTTAATGAAAAAGGTGAATCCAAGACTGCTCAGGCTTGGATCTCCTTAAGTCACTAACCTTTTACTTGATGTGCAGGGCAACCAAGGAGAGGAGGAGGATTTATGGCATGTGGACAGTGGTTGCTCTAGGCACATGACAGGCAATGCTACTCATCTTGAGGACTTTAGAAGGTTCAATGGAGGGTATGTTGCCTTTGGTGATAATCCTAAAGGTGGTAAGATTAGTGGAAAAGGTAAGGTAACCAAGAGGTATTTAACTCTTGAGGAAGTGTACTATGTTGAGCAATTGAGATACAACCTGTTAAGTGTATCACAGGTTTGTGACAAAAAGCATAGCATATTATTCAATGAAGATGAATGCATTGTTCTCTCTCCCGAATTCAAAATAGTTGATGAAAGCATGATACTATTGAGAACTCCCAGAAGAGACAATGTTTATTGTTTGGACTTGAACAAAGCTTCATCAATTCCATCACTAAGGTGTTTAATTTCTAAAGCTTCAATAAGTGAATCATCCTTATGGCACAGAAGGATGTGTCACATGAATTTCAAAAACATGAACACCTTAGTAAAAATGAATTTGGTAAGAGGTTTGCCTATGAAGGAATTTGTATGGGAAGATAATTGTGTAGCCTGTCTGAAAGGAAAGCAACACAAATCATCTCACAAGTCCAAAGAAATAAACACCATCTCAGCACCCTTACAGCTATTACATATGGATCTGTTTGGTCCAACCAATGTAATGAGTATTGGAAAGAAGTCATATTGTTTGGTCATTATTGATGATTACTCAAGATTCACTTGGGTATTCTTTCTTAGAACAAAGGATGAGACAAGTGGACTGATCAAATCCTTTGTGAAAAGAGTAGAAAACCAAACAAATCTGAAAGTAAAAGTCATAAGATCAGATAATGGAACAGAATTCAAGAATGCTGACTTAAACTCTTTCTGTGATGAAAAAGGGATTGAAAAACAGTATAGTGCTCCTAGAACTCCACAACAAAATGGAGTTGCTGAAAGGAGGAATAGAACTTTGATTGAAGCAGCAAGGACAATGTTAGCTGATTCTAAACTTCCTATCACTTTTTGGGCAGAAGCAGTAAATACTGCTTGCTATGTGCAAAACAGAGTCCTTGTTGTTAAATCAAAAGGAAAGACTGTTGGGAATCGAGAGATACAAGAACATGCACAGCGGATAACAAAAACCCGATTCCCAATCGAGGATCCAATCCTAAACCATACAGATACAATAAAGAGTGTTTCAGTGGATTACCTTTGTGAACAATAACTCTGAAAGGCAAGCAGGGGATACACCGCTACTGGCACCGTTGAGAGAGTTGCTAGACCACCGTCAAGGATTACCCGAAAAACGAGTGCAGACCTTCCTCCTACTGGATTCAGGCGCCGGTTTTGGGAGAGGGAGAGAGAGAGAGTTTTCTGGGTTTTGAACTGAATTCTTATCAATTAACTGATACCCTAAACCCTTTATTTATATGGACAAAACAAGCAGTGTTTGATTCCATATATAATTCTTGGTAATTATCTCTGAAATAACTTCCATAATTATCCAACTAATTAATCTAACTGATTAATTGATTATAAATAATTAAACTAATTATTTATTTCTTTTTCTCTCTAAATAATTAATTAACCAATTAATTATTTCCCATAATCCAAACATTCTCATTTTGGTGTGCAGCAGTGTGACCTACTAGTGTCTTATAACATTGGACACGATAACCCCGTTACTGTCTCGCACATAATCCTAACAGACTCCCACTTGTGCTAGACATGTAACTGAACTGTTATCATTCGCCTAAGGAGGTCCCTAGCCAGACGCTTAGGTTAACCAGGTTATAAGATCTCTTATATTCAGAGATACAATTCACGCTTGAATTTGTACACAGGTTCATTCCTTTTGCACACGATATTTCTAAAGTGATTTAAGACATGGAGTGGAGGATTCATTTCTTAAAATCAAGTATTTCTTGACTCTGATTTCGATTGCCTGCAGTAACGGATATTACTAAATAACCCCTGTTATTCTATCCGAGCGTGGCCACGCGTTTTCTGCCAATCTTAATCGTCAAGGGGCCCGGAAATATCTCTCTTTTGAAAGAGGTGCAAATCCCTTCTTGACTACTTGCATTTGGATCCACGGCTTCCGCTGCATCTAGTCACGTCCCGTATAGCCACCCAGTTACGGTGCAGCGTTAGTACGTGCTAAGAGTACAGTGGTCCTCGTGTTCCCAAACCAAGTATCTCAGGTCTAAGGACAACCTATCAAGTCAGTGCCTATGACTGAGGCTCCATGAAGCAGACTTGATTACTGGTCACTTCCAATACCCAAACACTCTGATGAGTATCTATAAATACTTGGTCACATCACTTGTGCTTTTATTCTCTACTTTGAATAAATCATCAAGTATTTATAATAGCGTTAAACTCCCTATTGAAATTCCCATTTCAATAAGTGGCTACGGAAATTTAGATTTCATACAAGACTTTGTAGAATCAAGGATACGTTAAATATGCGAAAAATAGTTAATTTAGAACAATCATGAAATTAAAACCTCCATTTATTTCCAACACACTGTGAAATAAAAACTTTACATGATTACATTGTTTCTAAATTAGACTATAGTAATAATTAATAAACTAAGTACTAGCTACTGGCTTCCAGGTACTGCATCCAATGGAATTCGCATGTGCCTCATGCTTTGCCCTTGCTAGTGGCTTTGTCAGCGGATCTGCGACATTGTCTTCTGTTGGAATCTTGCATATTCTTACATCTCCTCTTCCAATGATCTCTCGGATGAGGTGATACTTTCTGAGCACGTGTCTCGACTTGTGATGCTCTCTAGGTTCCTTTGCTTGCGCCACGGCTCCTGAGTTATCACAGAATATATCTATCGGTCTCGAGATACTGGCAACCACTCTGAGATCCGATAGAAAATTCCTCAGCCAGACAGCTTCCTTTGCCGCATCACATGCTGCAATGTACTCTGCCTCTGTAGTTGAGTCTGCAATCGTGTCCTGCTTCAAGCTCTTCCACGAGATCGCACCTCCGTTTAGGGTAAAGACGTACCCTGACTGTGACCTGAAGTCATCTCTGTCGGTCTAGAAACTAGCGTCAGAGTATCCTGTGATACTAATTTCATCCTCAGAACCTCCAAAGACCAAGAACATTTCTTTCGTTCTTCTCAGATATTTGAGAATGTTCTTGACAGCCACCCAATGGGGCTCACCTGGATTCTGTTGGTATCTGCTCGTAACACTTACTGAGTAAGCAACATCGGGCCTAGTACATATCATGGCATACATAATTGATCCAATTGCAGAAGCATATGGGACCGATTTCATCCTGTCCTGATCTTCACTAGAAACAGGACACTGTGTTTTGCTTAACACTATGCCATGTTGCATTGGAATGAATCCTTTCTTGGATTCATCCATCCTGAATTTCTTCAGGACCTTGTCAATGTATGTACTCTGACTAAGTCCGATAAGCCGCTTAGATCTGTTTCTGTAGATCTTTATACCTAGTATATAAGCGGCTTCTCCAAGGTCTTTCATCTGGAAACATTTACTTAACCATTCTTTAACACTCTGTAAAGTTGGTACATTGTTTCCTATGAGTAGTATGTCATCTACATACAAGACCAGGAAGGTTACTATGCTCCCACTGAACTTAGTGTAAACACATGGCTCGAACTCACTTTTAGCGAAGCCAAAACTCTTTGATTCGCTCATCAAAGTGTAAGTTCCAGCTTCGAGATGCTTGCTTTAATCCATAAATAGATTTTAGCAGTTTACACACCTTATTAGGATTCTTAGGATCTTCAAACCCCTCTGGTTGTTCCATATAGACGTCTTCTGTTAACTTTCCATTCAGAAAGGCTGTCTTGACGTCCATTTGCCAAATCTCGTAGTTAAAGTATGCTGAGATGGCCATTAGAATCCTAATTGACTTTAACATGGCCACTGGTGAAAAGGTTTCATCATAGTCGATACCATGAGTTTGTGTGAATCCTTTTGCGACCAGTCTGGCCTTGAAGGTGTGTACATTTCCATCCATGTCGGTTTTCTTCTTGAAAACCCATTTGCGTCCAACAGCCTTACAGTGTTGTGGCAAATCAGTCAACTCCCAGACTTGGTTGTCATACATGGATCGCATCTCGGCCTTCATGGCTTCCTGCCATTGTTCAGACTCACTGCCTGACACAGCTTCTCCATAGGATGTTGGTTCATTTAAGTCTCCGCTATCTTGAGAGACTAGAAACCCAAGATACCTATCTGGTTCTTGTCTTACCCTGCTGGATCTGCGAAGGTCTTGTGTTTGCACTTCCTCAATCGGCTCTGATTGAGGTTCAACATTGTTATGTTGAATTTCTGGCTCAACAACTGGTGTAGTGTTTTCTTCGTCTACTATCTGTAGATCTACATCCTTTCTGGTGTTCTCTAAACTGAGAACTTTTCTTCCAGAAATTTTCCATTTCGAGCAACAAACACTTTGTTCTCTTCAGGGTTGTAGAAATAATATCCCACGGTGGTCTTGGGATATCCAACGAAGAAACACTTGTCGGATTTGGGTTTGAGTTTTTCTGAGGTAGGTCGTTTGACGTAAACCTCACAACCCCAAATTTTCAGAAAAGATATGTTGGGTTTCTTACCCTTCCATAACTCGTATGGAGTCTTTTCTACCGACTTTGTTGGCGCTCTGTTCAGTATGTGTGCTGCTGTTTCGAGCGCGTGTCCCCAGAATGATACTGGCAGCGAAGAATGACACATCATCGTTCGTACCATGTCAAGCAAAGTACGATTTCTCCTTTCTGATACACCGTTCATCTGAGGTGTATACGGAGGTGTAAGTTGGGATACAATCCCACACTCCATCAGATGATTGTCAAATTCATCACTGAGATATTCGCCACCACGATCTGACCGTAAGAACTTGATCCTTTTGTCAAGTAGATTTTGTACTTCATTCTGATACTCCTTGAATTTCTCAAAGGTTTCAGATTTATGTCTCATCAAGTAGACATAACCATACCTACTGAAGTCGTCAGTGAAGGTAATGAAGTACCGGTATCCTCCTCTTGCTACATGACTGAAAGGTCCACATACATCTGTGTGGATTATTTCAAGTAAGTCAGTAGCCCTTTCATTCTCACTGTTGAAAGGTTGCTTTGTCATTTTGCCAGATAAACAAGATTCGCAATTATCAAAAGGTTTGTAATCGAAATTGCCAAGAAAACCTCCTTTTAGGAGTAGTTCAACGCGTTTCTTGTTTATATGGCCCAAACGACAATGCCAGAGGTAAGTCTGATCCTCAATATCCTTGGATCGCTTACTTATATGATAGATTTCACTATTGTTGTCTTTAAGATTTACAGTGTATAGACCATCTATAGGTGTAGCTTTAAAATAGAAAATATTATCTTTAAAGACCGAAATCATTTTATAAGAATATTTATAGTAAAAGCCTTGGTCTACCAACAAATCAAAAGACAATACATTCTTAATCATATTTGGAATATAATAACAATTATTCAGTTCCAAAACTAGACCCGAGGGTAAACTAAGACTATAAGATCCCACGGCTTCAGCAATCAACGGAGTGCCTTCGCCCACTCGTAGGTTCGAACGGTCCTTCCTCAGAGTCTTTCTTCTAGTGAATCCCTGTAAATGATTACAAATGTGGTTACCACTGCCTGTATCAATTACCCATGATTCATAAGAAGTGATTAAGCAATCTATCATAAAGATACCTGGAGTATCGGGCAAACCGATATCCATCTGGTCGATGTTCATCGAGTGCTCGCAAATATCCTCGCTGCCGCACTCTGGGCAACTCAGATCTCCCAGCTCATCTATTATGTCAGTGTCCATGAGATTCGCAGGTTCGGGTACTGGCTCTAGACTGGCCAGGATATCTTCATGAACTTTATCCACGTCGCTCTTTGGTTCCTTCATGTAGGCACTAGCTGTGTCCTGAACTTCCTTTGTGAGGGAGAACCACATGAGATACACTAACTCTTCCTGAGTCATCTTGTACCCCAGACGTGATAAACATTTAAAAAGCCTTCTTATATCAACAAGATGGTTTTTAACTGACTGACCCTTCTGTAGCTTCAGGGAGAGAATCTCTTGCATGATCAATAGCTTTCCCGTGTGCTTGTAGAGACCTAGCTGGTTCTCCACATCTCTCACAACCTCGTGACATGATTTAACTCTTAAATCTCCCGTGAACTCGGTGACATAGAGAAAATCAGAATGGACATTACATCCGATTCATCTGTCAAGTATCTAAAATACTCAGCAAATTCCTCTTCAGGGGCATTGCTTTTAGGTCGTGATACGGGTTTGTTGATCACATAAAGCTTATCCTGGGCACATAAAACGTTCCTCAAGTGTAACTTCCAAACTGGAAAGTTATGGCCCGTAAGCTTCCACTTGCCCATAATAAGGCGAAGTGACTCTTCAGGTGAGTAAAACGGAATACTAATTTGAGACATCTACAGAAGAATATAAAATTCCAGTTTTAGTTTATAATTATATAATTCTAATAAATTATTACCCTTAAAATAAATTTATTAGACTAGAATCCATATTTCACATGTGTCGGGAAGCATGTGATCATGTCATACCGACTCATGCGATCTATGGTAGGTAAGACTATACCAATCGTATTCCTTTCTGAAAATACGACTTCTAGATCGTCGGGACATCGGATATTAATAATCCGTGCATATTTAGTCCCTCTAGTGCATTTTGGCCTGGTACCACCCAGTGAATAAATAATTACCAAAATAGATTGCACCACCCGGGACCTGGACAAACTCTGGCCGGTACCACCCGGAGATAATTCGCAGAGTTTTATCTCCTTCCAGTTTCGGTTTGAACACGGGCGTTCATAGTGTGTGCACTTACAACGCCCTATGTACCTTACACCGGAAGTGCCCCTAAAGTGGGTTGCACTTACTAATCTATGATTTTAACAAGGGTTTAAATTGCCAGTTTCCTTTTTCAAAAACTTTGAAAAACTGGATCCAAATACTAACTGTATTTGTATCCTTTTGATTTTTAAACAATCCGTTCAAAAAGGGCAATTTATATTTAATGACAATTACATAGATTAAACAACCACGCAATTTAAATATAAAAAGCACAGTCATAGCTTAAACCCTTAAACTAATGTTGTTTTGTGAGCCAACACAAAAACAACGGTCTCATTCCCTAAGTGACAAAAGTCTTCAACTTCTGGCACTCCCACTGGCTCCGAGATCCATGGTCGTCGTCCTTGTCTCCGTCTTGTTGTAATTGAAGTAATTATTATGAATGGGTTCAAATGGCACGCAGGCCTCCCAACTATTCTAATAAAACTTTAAAATTACAAAAGGGTTGTAAATGGCTCGCAGGCCTCCCAACTATTCTAATAAAACGGATAAATAAACACAACCACGGGTCTAAAGGGTTCAGCTATGACTTATCATATAATTAAATAAGTTAAAACACATCTGAATTTTAATTTAATAATTATAAAACTAATTAATTTAAAAATAATTAATTAAATCTTTATCCTGAATCGTTTTAACTTTATCTGAAAAACGATCCTTAATTCGAAAGATTATCCGGAAACGGATTTCAAACTGATACCCGTTTACGATAATAACAAAAACGAATTACATCATCGAGTTACCATCGATCCGCCGAAACTCGGTCGTTGATCGGCGGTTTTTAACGCCGGCGTGATTGCCACCACCGCCGCTCGTATCTCCCGCAATCGCCGTCGGCAGCGGCGACTTCGATAGTCACCACCGCCGTGGCAACCACCGCTGTCACCAAAAACAACCGGCGACGGCAGCAGTTAAGGAGCCACCACCGCCGCCCACCGTAACAACAATCGTCGGCGACAGCAGCGGCTGAAAGCCACCACCGCCGCCGCGGTCCTGTGCCGAGAACGACGAACGCCGCCACCACCGTATCTGGTGGTACGGCCGGCTTCGCCGCTGCCATCCAATCGCCGCCGCATGATCGCCACCGCCTAGGTGGTCGATCACGGCTTCTGGTTCGATCGTCACCACCGCCACCACAATCGGTGGTGCGGCGGTTTTTAACTTCTCGTTGCTTCCATCGATTGCCACCACCACCACTAACGGTGGTGCGGTGGCTACAATCGGAAACCGCCACCGTCACTATCGACAATAGTGGCCATCGCCACCATCATCAATCGCCACCACCACCACATACGGTGGTGTGGTGCGTGCGACCAACCACAGCCGTGTCCACGATCTGTGGTGCGGCGTGGTGGTGCGACGGGAGGACAGCCGCCGGCTACCACTAACTGTGGTGTCGCCGGCGGTGGTGTACGGTGGTGCTGGTGGTTTGATCGGCTAACTGCCGTCGATTGCCATTGCAGTCTAGGTTTATACAAAAATCTAATTTTAACAATGAACAAATCAATAAAATTAAAAATTTTTAAACCTATTAAACTGATAAACCTGATCTGAAGGTTTTAGGAAGTGGCTCTGATACCACTGTTGGGAATCGAGAGATACAAGAACATGCACAGCGGATAACAAAAACCCGATTCCCAATCGAGGATCCAATCCTAAACCATACAGATACAATAAAGAGTGTTTCAGTGGATTACCTTTGTGAACAATAACTCTGAAAGGCAAGCAGGGGATACACCGCTACTGGCACCGTTGAGAGAGTTGCTAGACCACCGTCAAGGATTACCCGAAAAACGAGTGCAGACCTTCCTCCTACTGGATTCAGGCGCCGGTTTTGGGAGAGGGAGAGAGAGAGAGTTTTCTGGGTTTTGAACTGAATTCTTATCAATTAACTGATACCCTAAACCCTTTATTTATATGGACAAAACAAGCAGTGTTTGATTCCATATATAATTCTTGGTAATTATCTCTGAAATAACTTCCATAATTATCCAACTAATTAATCTAACTGATTAATTGATTATAAATAATTAAACTAATTATTTATTTCTTTTTCTCTCTAAATAATTAATTAACCAATTAATTATTTCCCATAATCCAAACATTCTCATTTTGGTGTGCAGCAGTGTGACCTACTAGTGTCTTATAACATTGGACACGATAACCCCGTTACTGTCTCGCACATAATCCTAACAAAGACCCCCTATGAACTGTTTAAAAAGAAAAAGCCCTACATTGGATTTCTAATTCCTTTTGGATGTCCCTGCACTCTGCTGGATACCAAATCACAATTGGGTAAGTTTGACAGCAAATCTGTAGATGGTTTCTTTGTGGGATACTCAACCCAAAGTAAGGCTGTAAGAGTGTTCAATAGCTCCTCCAGGATAATTGAAGAAAGTGACAATGTCAAATACCTTGAGAACACTCCCAATGTGCCTGGTAGTGGACCTACATGGTTATTTGATATTGATTCACTGACTAATTCTTTGCTTATGAGCCATGCAGTAGAAACAGGTACATCAGCACAAGAAGTAGCAGGATCCTTTCAGGCAGCACCTTTAATACTTGTGCCAGTACCTACTGCTGATCCAGAAGAATTCTGTTCTACTGATAGATCAGAACCAGCAACTGAGACTGAAGTAGTTCCCACTCCAAGCTTTGAACAAAGTCACTCTGATGATCAGGATCAAAGTGAGTCAATTGAAGAAGAGAACGCAGAAGAAGAGGTCATTGATGAACAAGAGAGTAATGACTCCAATCTTGAAAATAATCTGAATGAAGAACCTGTTCATCTGACAAGAACACAGAAGAATCATCCTTCAAGTCTGGTGATTGGTGATCTTGAAACTCCAATGGTTACAAGGAAGAAGGCCAAAGCACAACAAGAAGAGGAGATAGGACTGATGTCTTGTTTTCTGTCACAGATAGAACCCAAGAAGGCATATGATGCAATGAAAGATCCAAGTTGGGTAGAGGCAATGCAAGAAGAACTACTGCAGTTTGTCTTGCAGCATGTTTGGGACTTAGTGGATTTACCTAAGGGACACAGGGTAATAAGCACCAAGTGGATATTCAGAAACAAGAAAGATGAAAGAGGGATAGTTATAAAGAACAAAGCAAGACTGGTAGCTCAAGGTTATACTCAAGAAGAAGGCATTGATTATGATGAAGTATTTGCACCAGTTGCAAGAATTGAAGCAATTAGACTCTTCCTGGCCTTTGCTTCATTCAAAAACTTCAAAGTATATCAAATGGATGTAAAAAGTGTCTTTCTTTATGGGAAGATAGAGGAGGAAGTGTATGTGAGTCAGCCTCCTGGTTTTGAGGACCCAAATAATCTGGATAAAGTCTACAGGCTCAACAAGGCTTTATATGGATTACATCAGGCACCCAGGGCATGGTATGACACGTTGTCCACATATCTTTTGGAGAATGGCTTCAGCAGAGGAGTGATAGACAAAACTTTGTTTATCAAAAGAGAGAAGCAGGATATCCTTTTGGTTCAAATTTATGTTGATGATATTCTGTTTGGGTCTACTAAATCTAGCCTTTGCAAAGATTTTGAGACACTGATGCACAAAAGGTTTAAAATGAGTGCTATGGGTGAACTAACCTTCTTTCTTGGATTACAGGTAGAACAGAAGAAAAATGGCATCTTTATACACCAAACCAAGGATGTTCACGACATATTAGCCAAGTTTGGATTTAGGGATGTTAAACCAGTAAGTACTCCTATGGAAGCTAGGAAACAAATAGCCACAGATGTAGCTGGAAAGGAGGTGGATGTACATCAATACAGATCCATGATTGGATCCTTAATGTATTTAACTGCTTCCAGACCAGATATTATGTTTGCTGTTTGTGTTTGTGCAAGATATCAGGTACAACCAAAGGAATCTCATCTTCAAGCAGTAAAGAGGATATTCAGATATCTCAAAGGTCAACCCTGTTTAGGACTATGGTACCCTAATGATTCATCATTTGATCTATTGGCATATACTGATAGTGATTATGGTGGAGCAAACATGGATAGAAAATCCACATCTGGTGGATGTCAATTCTTAGGAACCAGGTTAGTATCATGGCAGTGTAAGAAGCAAACTTCAGTCTCAACATCTACTGCTGAGGCTGAATATATTGCTGCTGCAAACTGCTGCTCACAGGTCTTATGGATACAAAATCAAATGCTTGATTATGGTTTGACTTTTCTGAATACTCCCATCTATATAGATAACACTAGTGCTATAAGTATTGTGAATAATCCTGTCAAGCATTCTAAAACAAAACACATTGAAATTCGCTTTCATTTTATAAGAGACTGTAATGAAAAGAAGTTAATTCAGGTTTTGAAAGTCCACACAGATTACCAATATGCAGATTTGTTTACAAAGGCCTTTGATGTAGGAAGATTCATGTTCCTAGTGTCAAGTGTGGGCATGATGAATCCTGAATAACATCTTTTCTTACTTAATTTGTGTCTTGTAAAATGTAATTTAGTGTTGCATGAGTTTTAGATTACTTATTTTTGCCATTTTTAGTACTAATGTGTTCTTTTGAAGTTATCCTACTGTTGAAACATAGTAGGTACTGCTCAAGGGTACTGAAGCGTTATACACGGATTGTACCTACTGCTGGACACGCGTTCAACCTACTGCTTTTAATTTTATCCTCTTTAAAAGCAAAGATGAACCGTTTTCTTCCCTCCATCACACTCATCGCTTTTGCAATCAGAGAGCAAACCCTATCTTGATACTCTCTCTTTCTTTCTTGAATCCATTTGAACCCTAATGGCTTCTTACAAATTTTTTTCTGGTCACAACAGGGTCGCATATCTCACTAAGGACGAAAACTCAACTGAGTTTCATGAAATCATTGATTTCTTGAAACAATCGCACATTGCCACCGCTCTCTTGATGAATCCCAAAATTTACATATCCCATATGGAGCAGTTCTGGAGACATGCTAGGGTTACCACTGTACACATGGTACCTACAATCACCACTGTGATTAATGATCGTGTTCTGAACATCACTGAGGCCTCTATTCGACAACATCTGAGCCTGGACGATTTCAATGGTAAGACCTCTCTTCCTCTTAAGAATCTTTTTGAATCTGTGTTAGCAATGGGGTATGAAGGCAATCCACATTGCCTTACTTTTCAAAAAGCTCAGTTTTCGCCCCAATGGAAGTTTCTGATTCACACCCTTATTCACTGCATTTCAAGAAAAGCCACCTCTTGGAATGAGTTCAGTAGTACCATTGCTTATGCTTTGGTACTTCTTTCCAAGGGTGAGAAGTTTAACTTTTCCCAAATGATTTTTCATGATCTGTGTGAACAGATCAACTCTCCTATTTTGAAAAAGGTTTTTCTGTACCCTAGATTTATCCAAACCATTATCACTACTGAACTGGTAGGTTTGGAACATTCTGGAGACATCTATGCTCAGGCTGAGTCTAATGCCAAGGCTCTTCCTCATTTAAAGAAAACAAACAAATCTTTTTCTGGCACAGTCACTCCCTTGTTCTCTACAATGAGGGTAGTGACCCAACCGCAAGGTGAGGACTCCGGCTTGAATCCTACATCTGCAAGCACACCCCCTGAGATCCTACCCACACCTTCCACCCACAACAATCCTCAGATTCCTTCTTCATCAATCCCCAACCCCTCACTTCAAACATATAACAGAAGATCCAGAATGGTTCCTCCCCTTCCTGTGATCACACCCAATGAACCTATAAGCCCCTTATTGGACCAAAGTCCAGTAAGGAATCCACAAAGGGAAACCAATGGAGATTCTCCCAACTCCCAGGAGGTGCCCTCTATGGAGATGCAAGGGCATGTGGATAGTATGGCTCAATCTACTGCTGCTACACACAGTGCAGGGCAGGCCAGATTGAACATAAATAAGACCATCCCCACGGCAACTCAAGATGGTAACACATCAAGAGGACCCTGGTGCCAAGAAACCGCGGGGACAGATGGTGCCTCTGCTAGGCTTAGGACCTCTGTTAATATTTCCTGTGATCCATCAAGGGCTGTTTACACACCCAACAATGGTGAGGATAGTCTGCACTTGCAAGAATTGATGGAAACTGTACCTGTGCACACAAGGGAGATTGCTCAGTTGAGAAACCGGGTCAATGATCATGCTACTCAGTTGAAGACTTTGTCCCTAAAACTTGCCAAGAAGGACATCATGCTCTCCAACCTAAGAAGATTGCTTTACTCTTTGTCCTCCAAACGAAAGAAAAGGTCTTCTACTTTCACAAAGGGGGAGAGTTCTAGCAAAAAGGGAAGTTTTTCTAAGGGGGAGCAGGAGCAAGAAGAGGAGGTGCAGCAGGATGATGATACTGTTGAGGAGATTGTGAAAGCAGTAGACAGGCCAGAGGTAGAGACACATGCTGTTCTACCTACTGAGAGAGAAGCTGAAGCTCTGTCTGCTTTGATGCATTTGCCAAACAAAGTGGCATTTGGAGTACAAACTGGAGTTCACTTCAGAGAGCCAGCAATTCAACTGCATGAAAGAAGAAGAGAACAAGAAGAGAAGAAGAAGGATAAGGGGAAAGGAATTCTTGTTGAAGAAGATCCAAAAACCAAAAAGAGAAAAGCAGAAGAGGAACTGTCTAAGGCCACAGCTGAAAGATTAGTGCAAGAAGACCAGCAAGATTTACAAACAACTGTGGGAAGTCTGAAGAAGAAAAAGTCTTTTGCTGTAAAGAAGAAGAAGAAGGAGATAAAAGATCCAAACACAGTTTACTGGGAGGATGAAAATCCCAAGATTGTGCATTGGGAATGGAAAGAAGAAGGTGGTAAGTACATGATGGTTGTGAAATGGAGCAATCACAAACTGGCAGAGTATGTTTTGTTTGATGAGTTTGTGGATCTGTGTACAAGGAAGGAGCTTGATGATTTTTATGCAGCAGGGGTGAGGTTGTATGAAAATAAGCTGGAAGAAACAAATGCCATGACCAGGGCAACAATGAGCTATCTGAGGTTCATGTATGCACCTACATCTGTACCTGGTTTTAATGCTGGAGTTATAAGATGGAAGGTTGCAGAAAGCTCAAAGGTAGTGGTTCTATGGCTGAAGAATGGAGAAATAGAGTATCAACTATTTGAAAGGAATTACAGGATGTTGCCTGCAAAAGTAAATGATATTCTGAAGGTGACTAACAGATATCTCAGGCTCACTCAAATGGAAAGAGAATATGTAGAGAAAGTGAGAAATATCAAGAGAAGAGTGTTTGGAGAAACAGTTCCTGAAATACCTGAGCATAATCCAACTGCAAAGATTGTAGCATGGAAGGTTATTAGTCTGAGTGGCAAACTGTACTTCAAGCTTGAAAGAGAAACTGGATACAGTTGTTACTGCAGTACTTTTGCTGAAATCATTGAATGCTGCTCAAGAGAGAATTTGGTTGAGATGTTTACTCTGGGCAAGCAGTTGAAAGGAGAAGAGCTCAGAGAGGAACAAGGTGAGGAGATTTCTGTGAAAATCAATCAGGGTTTGGAATATTTAAACATGATGTTTCAACCTGAATTGGTTTCTCACATAATTGAAAGAGAAGTGGAGAGTGTAAAGGAATGGAAGCTACATGAAAACTGTGGAGTATATACAGTTTATGTAGATAAAGGGATAATGGAATGTTATTTGGTTGAGGGGGAGTATAATCATAATGTGGAGAAATTGAGAATGATGAACAGGGCTGGACTGAAAGGTGGATTTGGTTCACAGATGGGTGAAGAACTTGGCAGGAGGGTGATCAATCAGATCCTGAACTTAACTACTTAAAAATAGTTAAGTTAGGGGGAGATTGTTAGGAATAAAAAATAATGAAATCTGAAGAAGCAGTAGTTGAAGAAAGTACTGCTGCAACATACTGCTAAAGGAAGTTGAGAAGATAAAGGAAGCTGAGAAGATAAAGATGATTTTGAAGATATTGATACAATCTTGGAGATAATGCTTATTAATCTGATTGTATTTATCTAAATACTTTGTAATCTGTATAAATAGTAGCTAGCGTTTATCAGGTTAGATTACAAGTTTTTCATAGAAAATATTAGCCTCAAGATACTTTACTGATCCTTGCATTAGAGAAGTTTTGCACGTCTGTTTTCTACAGATTGGGGCTTTTGGTTGTAAGTAAATTCTAATCAATTGATAAAAGTTGTTTCATCTATATCTGCATTACTTAATTATTGTTAGTTGTTTCCGCAAACTATTTAACATTTATTCTGAGTTTGGTTAAGCTTAAAATCGTTCCTGACACCAATGCCGGTTGAAAAAATGTTGCATTCCCCACCCCCCCCCCCTACCCCCTTCTCTCTCTATCTCTCTCTTCATTCACTCTCTTTCTCTCTTCTTTTTCTATTTTCTTTTTTCAATTAATTTAGAGGGGTATGGTATTGGTATGGTTAAGGATGGATTGGTATGGTGTTGGTAAGGTGTTGGTAAAGCTGATGTGGCGCTGATGTGGCAACAAAAATGAGGGGTATGAGGGGTACGGTTAAGGATGGCCTAAGATAGCATGCTTTCCCCGCAATCGTTTGTTATTGGACCACCAACATATTTGTTGTCGTACTTGTACAATCGTCGTATATTACCATAACACTATTTTATCATAATCTTGAACAACATTACGACCACAATAAATAAAGGTCAACATTATGAAAAGGAAAAAAAAACAAAGAAGAAAATAACATATGTACCTTAAATTTAAGGACAATTATAACATTAAAACGTTTTTATTGCTTTAAATGGTTGGTAAATTTTTAAAAGGTCGAAATTTTCTTAATTCATAACAATAAATATGTGTTATTTTGATACAAAGGGAGAACGTATGTGCAAGGAGTAATTGAGATAGTCATGAGAGATCAATGATAGAGAAGATTATCAAGGTTTTCTAGACAAGTCGTAGGCAACTGAGGATCAATAAAAATATGGAAGAAAAAAGATGATTAGGCCATCAGTACCCGAACCCTTCGAGCCATCTGTCACATCTGCACCAAATCAGCTTTTGCATAAACCCACAATAAGCCCTCTAGAGCCCACTTTATTAGTACCTGAACCTACCAAACCAAATACCCGATACATATACTTTTTAATAGAGAGAGAGAGAGAGAGAGAAAGAGTAGAGTGTAGAGAGATAGAGAGAAAGGATAAGAGAGAGAGGGCTCGTCAGTGTGGCTACACCACTCAAAACGCCACTCGCCCAGCCCTCCCCCATCGTACTGGACACCGAAAGTCAGCCCAACCCGTCGAGCCTGGAGCACCGCAGAGTCTGCCCAGCTCACCTAGCCTTGAGCACCGCTACTCATGGCCTTGGGGAAGATCGAATAAGAGTAAATAATTAGTGAAACCTTTAAACTCCAATCTTGATAAGTTGTTGATTAAGCACTTAAATATAATCTTGTAGTGTGTAGTGAAATTCTAATAATAAATTATAGCTTGAGCACTTAAATATGATCTTGTGTCGTATAGTGAAATCATAATAATGAATTATTACTTAAGCACTTAAATATAGTCTTGATAAATTGCTGTTTAAACATAACCTTGTGATATATAGTAGAATCCTAATGAAACATGAACAAAACAAATAATTGATAAAAGTATTTAAGAATTTCCCCTCTTTGTTTCTATACTAGAATAGATGTTATGATTAGTAATTTATGAAATATGACTTATATATATATATAGGGGAAGGTTCAAATGAGAAGCATATCAATTTAAGAAAAAGCGAGAAGCAATCTCAGCCACTCATCTCAAGCCAATCATATATGAGAATGACTTTTGTGTACAAAATCATATATGATTAACAAAGGAAAAATCCAGGTACAAAAAACATGTACAAAATCATATATGATTCATATAGGAAATCACATATGATTCATGTTGTTATTCATACATGATTAACAACTGCGCGCGTTACATGCGACTTACAACCAGCATGTAACCCGCCCGCGTCCCCTTTTTTTCGTCAGTACTTAATCATATGTGATTTTGTACATGAAAAAAGTTTTTCTTAAAAAAAAGTTTTTCTTAAAAAGTTATGTTTTTCATTTGAACCTCCCTCTATATATATATATAAGACATTACTAATTATATTTAGTGGGAAAACTTTATTAATTAATCAGAAAACTATAAAACACATCTACCTTACGGGAAAAGGGAAGGTATTGTTGTAATGTACCTAACCTTAAGTACAAAACTATGAGATGCGCAGAATTGAAAAGCAGCAAATCAATGGATTTCCATCCTGAAATAAACAACAATAAAAAAACCTGAAATCATGTATTGACGAAACAAATCCAGTAAATTCAATTAATATCTCAGCAAATTGGTGTCAAATAAAGACAAGCTTCCATCTGAACTCGCCACAAAACCAACCAAATTGATTGCCAAACCAGAAGCTGATCAAATTCTGATACAAAAACAACCACCAATACAAAGAAACTGGCAAAGATGAAATAAGCCGTTTCCAACACGGAAACCTTTTAACAATAAGACATAATGCATCCATATATAATGGAATAACCAAAAGCAATAAAAACTTTTAACAAGATGACACAATGCATCCATATATAATGGAACAACCAAAAGTAGAGTCATATAAAAATAACATTATCAATCCTTGGAAATGATAGGAATGTAGTTGTCGATTGGAGTTGTAGATTCGGAATGGAGAAGCCGATTTTCTTTTTCTTCTTTTTTTATTTGTTTTTAATCAAAACTACGTATTTTTGATGTATTTTGTACCTACGGCTAGGTAGGTGACAACAATACTTTCCCTTTTCCCCTAACTTGTACTAACAATATAATAGATAAAACACATCATAACTTGTACTAATAATATAATAGATAGGTCATCAAACAATAAATATTTCGGATGACGAAACACTAGTCTTACTATGAAAGAACATATTTTTTATATATGGGTGTCATTGAGCATAAAAACTCAAATTTCCCATTATAAAAACATGGGCAGCAGAGGCAACTACATGCAGGTCACCATTAATTATCAATAATTCAAAATACCACAGCAATGGATACCACCAACTCCTCCAATGGTGTTAGCAGTAATACAAAGCTTCATGTGGTCATGTTCCCATGGCTTGCTTTTGGGCACATCATCCCTTTCCTTGAACTTTCCAAATCCATAGCTGAAAAGGGTCACAGAGTCTCTTTTCTCTCTACAACTCGAAACATCCAACGTCTCCCGCCTTCCGAACATCTCTCCCCACTTATAACTTTGGTTCCACTCCCACTTCCACCGGTTGACCACCTCCCTCACGATGCAGAGGCTACCATGGACATCCGCACCGATGATATTCCATACCTCAAGAACGCCTACGACGGTCTTCAACGCCAGATCACTCGGTTTCTGGAGGAGAACAGTCCAGACTGGATTATCTACGATTTTGCTCCCCATTGGTTGCCATCAATCGCCACTGATCTTGGCATCTTGCGAGCCTACTTCTCGATATTCAATGCCTGGTTCCTCGCCTTTATGGGACGGTCGCCAGAGGACATGATAAACGGTTCGGATGATCGCAAAACGGTGGAGGATTTCATGGTGCAACCCAAGTGGGTTCCCTTCCCTACCAAAATATGCTACCGGAAGCATGAGGTCAACTGGATGCTGGGTAGCAGGAGTTCTCTTAATTCGTCCGGGGTTTCAGATTTATATCGTGCCGGGATGATCATACAGGGGTCTGATTGTGTGTTCATAAGATACTGCAACGAATTCGAACCCCAATGGTTAACCCTTTTAGAGAAGTCGTACCAGCGCCCCGTGATTCCCGTGGGGTTAATGCCGCCGGCCACAGCCACTAACGTCGGAGATGATAAGGATGAGTCATGGGTGATCATCAAGAAGTGGCTGGATGGTCAAGAAAAAGGCCAAGTTGTGTACGTGGCATTAGGAAGCGAGGTTATGCTGACCAATACCCAACTGGGTGAGTTAGCCCTTGGTCTAGAGCTTTCGGGGTTGCCGTTCTTTTGGGCTCTGAGAAAGCCAACAGGTTCGACATCGGTGGAGTTGCCAGAGGGGTTCATAGAGCGAACCCGTGACCGTGGGATGGTGTGGGAGAGGTGGGTGCCTCAGTTACGGATACTGGGCCATGAGTCGGTTGGTGGTTTCTTGACTCATTGTGGATGGGGGTCAATTGTGGAAGGGATAACATTGGGCCAGCCTCTAATAATGCTACCGTTTCTGGTGGACCAAGGTCTGAATGCCCGACTACTTGCTGAAAAACAAGTGGGAATGGAGGTCCCGAGACACGAGGAAGATGGGTCCTTCAGCAAGGATTCGGTTGCGAAATCAGTGCGGTTGGTGGTGGTGGAAGATGAAGGGAAGATGTACAAGAGAAACGCAATGGAGCTAAGTAACATATTTGGAGATACGAAGCTACACGAAAAATATACAGACGAGTTCGTAGAGTATCTGGAGAAGCACGGGAGGAGAGTTCCATCCACTGCCATCGACGGTTAATTAAGCTAAGCGACTTCAGGACTCTTTTAAGTATGGGTTTTTGTTTACGAAGATGTTGTTGATGAATAAATAAATAAATCTGAGTTTTTAAAATAAACCTTCTAATGGCTATTTGATCCATTTTCTCCTATTGAATTACAAGTTATATAAATGGATAATGCTAATACCAATATTTGAAATGGAATAAAAAATGAACGTTATAAAAGTTATTATTATATGGAGTTATGGACACTGGAGGGCATGTTTTGTAAATCTAGAGCACGTGTAATGGCGAGGTGGATATTGAGTGATGAGTCAGGGAAAAACATACAAATATCGTTTATATCGGCGGTAAACGATGATGGTTGGACTATTGACTTTTTTGCACAAATTAATGTTTGAATCGTTAATTAGCCTAATATTGTAGTCATTGTGGACTTATGGGCTTTCTACAACTTCTAAATTGAGTTCTTTGGTTTGGGCTTCTGAGCCTTTCATTTACTGGGTTAGGCATTGTTAAACCCAATTGCAACACTGTTTGTTTTGCGGAGTCCGTGTTTTTTAATCTTGGAATAATTTCATGTATGCCCTTAATAAGAGTCAAAATATCATATTTCTCCGAGTTAACTTCAAAATATCATGTATACCCTTATTAAATTATCAAAATATCAAATTTACCCAAATAATTTTTTTTAATTTTTAATCGTTTTTAATTATTTAAAATTCAAATATTCAATAGATTGACATAATTACCCCTAACTAAATTAGATTAACCGATAATTATTTTCTAAACCTACTCTCGCTCGACTCCTTCTGCGTCGACTTCTGCCTCATCGACCTCCTGCCGGCGACCTGCTCTTGTCGGCGACCTCCTTCCGGCGACGTTCTTCAGCCGACGAGATGACTTGCTTCAAGGAAAGCAAAAAAAGAGAGCTGATTTGGTATGGAACGAGGAGGATGATGATGAAGAACAAACAACACCCCTGGTCTCATCATTTTCAAAAACCCATTTCTGCTTCTTCACTAACCCACCAATCTTCCAAAATCCCACTCCAATCTTTCACTTTCTTATGATTTTTTTCATGATTTTCATCTTCTCGTATCCAAGAAACACATGGATGTTGCAGCAATTGAAGCTTCAATTTGGTTTATATGGCTTATTGCTCATAACCCTTTTGCATATAAATCAAACAGGTTATGTGGCCGCGAGTTGTTCATGGAGTTGTTCTACATAACCAAAGACAAATCAAAACCAAAGTAATGGAAACCCACTCAAAACCTTCCAAATCTGGGTTTTGAAATTTGGGTAAGGGAAAGATTGGTGTTACTAGAGGTTTGTTGTGGGGTTTTAGGGTTTGGATGGAAAAGAAAGGGTTCTTGCTGGTGAGGTGTTTAAATGGTGGGCATGTGGGTTTTAACTTTGACCAGATTAATTTCATATGGGTTTTCATCGAGGGAAGTTAGTGTTTATAAGCTAAAATTGATTAAAATAGTTTTTAGATAAACATGAAAATTAGATTTAAGGGAGGGTATAAATGTCTTTTAAATATTTATGATTATTAATTTTGATTTAAAATAATTAAAATTTGATATTTGGATAAATATGATATTTTGATAAGTTAGGAAGGGTATATACGATATTTATAGTTTAGGTTGGGTAAATATGATATTTTGAGTTTTAATAAGGGTATATATGAAATTACCCCTTTAATCTTCCTACCCTATCCTCAAGCCAAAACCTTATATACATCATCACTGTATTAAATAAAATAACAGTATATCAAGAGTTACATTGATATAATAAGAGTGGTAGTGGTGGTGGTAACACCCTACCACAACCATCACAACCCCACGTCAACTTTATTCTTCTACTCCTTAACCCACCACTAGCCACGCATTGGTCACCACACCAAACTTCTGGGACCCGCCTTCACACAAAAGACAAACCACCACGCTAGCTTATTTTTGTGGCAAATGCCATGTTCTCACTCTTACCATGCCGTGTGGGAGTGGTTTCACTACTCCACTCCGTTTACTCTTAAGAGGAAGGCAATGACTTATAGTCATGGATTAAGAGC
Source organism: Centaurea solstitialis (assembly GCA_030169165.1). Taxonomy (NCBI): domain Eukaryota; kingdom Viridiplantae; phylum Streptophyta; class Magnoliopsida; order Asterales; family Asteraceae; genus Centaurea; species Centaurea solstitialis. The sequence goes on from JARYMX010000162.1 coordinate 30,619, forward strand.
ATCTCTAATAGATTTTCCAATGAACAAAAGTTAAGATCTTAAACATTTTAATCATTTTCTGTTTCAGCGGATTCTTTAAAGATTTATCAAAAACGAAGAAAGTAGTTCATATTTAAAGAACTTTACATAAATAACTACAAGTGAAAAAAAATGTTTTTCATTAATAGAGTAATAGTTGTTTGATATTTTCTTAGAAGCTTAAGTATATTATTACATTTTATAATATAATAAAGTTATATTCTTAGGTCATGCGTAACGGCGAGTGAGGTTGAGCGGCTGCGAACCCGTCAGGCTTAACGGGTGCCGCTACGGAGCTCAGCGGGTTCGACGGGTTGAAGGCAGATCGGCTTCCCCATACCGCTCACAACGGCTTGTGTTGTGTGTGTGGGTGTGTGTAAGGTGTGTGTTTAATTAAATGAGAGAGTTGGGAGGGTTGGAAGGGTTGGGAAGCTTGGGTACTGGTACTGATAGTCTTAATAATTTTAAAATTTTATATTAAAATTGAATGTAAGTTTTTAGATTTTCAATTTTAAGCATCAACGAGTTTAAGTTGAGAGTGTAGATGTGGTGAGAGATGCAATGGATGAGACGTCTCATCTGAAATCTTAGATGATGAATTAGTAATTAGTGGACATCTCATATCGAGCCTTCAAAAATATTTCGTGGTTTGGGTTTTCGGTTAACCACCCAACCCTTGGAAATCGTAGACCTGAATAAAAACCGCAAACAAAACTTCTAATAAATCATCAATAACAACCATAATATTTGTTCGGTTAACATAAAAGTTGGTACAATTTTTTTATTTTCATATTTCGTTTTTTAACACCCATACACCCGTAGTCTTATGACATACATGCTACACTTGGTAACACACACGCTTCCATCAAAACAATGCTTAAAAGATGTTGATTAAGATCATATTTTCAACGATGCTCATTTATTCAGTTAAAGAATACGAGTCAAGCAACATGCAACCTTATATAATAGCTAAAGTTATGCAAGCCTTTATATCCCACCAATCAAACACTTGTGACCTAATCATGTATCTTGTAGATTGTAATAATTTCAATTTCTTTTTATCTTGACCTTTCGTAAAACAAAGGCCTTTTGTCCCATAAAAAGGTCTGCGGTCTTTTCCAAAGTTATATTTAAAGATCTCTTATGTTCATTAGAATTTGTTATAAAATACTTGTTATAGTGCATATTTTTCTTATAAAATATTATGTTATTAAAGTATATATTGAATAGTTAATTTGTTTTTCTCTCACTAGGTTGGCCCCCAACCTTAGAAATTTGGGTTACCAAATCCAGTTAGGAATTGGAAAGTGATGTAATGAGAAGTAAATGAGGATTTTATCGTTAAAAAAGGGTACACTAACTCTTTTGTCGTACTACACAAAAGCATGCTTCCATTAACTATGCCTAAATTACCAAACTAGTCCATCCCTTATCAATACTTCTATTAGCTACCTCTTTTGAAAAGAAAAAAAAAAGGATCTCGTCTTTTTCATTTATTTATTTATTGTTCAAAAATTATGAGATGCTTTCCCCTTTTTTTTGCTATGTGAAAAAAAAAAATTTTTTTATATCAAATTGTTAAACCTGACTAGCTTTTTAAATTTTAACAGATAATTTATCAATTAATAAAAAAATTTTCATCTAATTTGAAAAAAACATAATCTTAATCTAACTAGTAGAAAAAACAAATTTTTAAAGCCCAAAACCCCTAAGATATACATCATCAAGAAAAAAATTTAAAAAAAAAATTAAACTCATAATCAATCAAAAAAAAATTCCCCTTTCCCAACAAGTTAAGAGTAATTTTTAAATGTTTTTAAAAAATGAAAAATAAGTTTTTTTTTAAATTTGTTGATAATCAATGAAAAATTTCAATTTATTTTAAAAAATTGTAGAAAAAAAAAAATAAGAAAAAAATTCGCACAACGGGGGCCTTTTACTATCGCAGTTTTTCAGAATTTAACTTTTGGGGTCCAGTACAAGTCCTTAGGGGGCCCCCAGCCCCACTATGAAAAAATGTAATAACGAATCTTTTAGAACAGTGCCATAAGTGCATAACATAAACTCTTTATTTTTTAAAATTTTTAGGGGGGGGTTTTTCCCTATTTGTTTTTTTTTTGTATTACACAAAAACCAAAAAAAAAAAGTAAAACTGACTTTATTTTTGTTAAAACAAAATGAGAAAATTATCATTAAAGTTTCATGGAAAAAAAAGAATCATATTTTTAATTAATAGATCAAAAAAATTTGGGGGGGGAAAAAAAATTTCCCAAAAAAAACCCCCAATTTCCCCCCAATAAACCCCCAAAAAAAAAACACCTTTTCCCCAAGGGGGAAAAAAGGGGGGGTTTTTTTTTTTTTTTTACTTTTTTTTTTTTACCCCATTTTTAACCCCCTTATTCCCCAAAAATGAATTTTTTTCCAAAAAACCCCCCAAAAAAATTTAAAAAAAAATATTTCTTTTCCAATTTTTTTTTTTTAAATAAAAAAGTAGTTTTAACCCCTTTTTTTTTTAATTTTGTTTAAAAAAAACAAAAAAAAAAAAAAACCCCGGGGGGGGAATTTTAAAAACCCCCAAAATTTTTTGAAACCCCTTTTTGGGCCCCCTTTTTTTTTAAAAAATTTTTAATTTTAAAATAAAATTCTTGACAAAAAACTTTGTAAAAAATACTAAAAAAACCCCCAAAAATCCATATTTTTTTGGTTTTTGGGGGAAAAATTTTTTTTCCCCTTTTTTTTTTTCTCTTTTCAAAAATTTTTAAAATTCCTAAGATCAAGAAAATTTTTTAATAAAAAGAAAAATAAAATTTACGTTAAAAACCCTTTGAATTAAATTTAAAACCCTTTTTTGGGGAAAAAAAAAATTTTTTAATGGAAAATTATTATTTTTTAAATAAAAAAAAATTGGGGGGCAAATTTTTCCCAAAAAGGGGTTTTTAGGAGGTTTAATTTTAAACCCCCCTTTTTCTTAAAAAATTTTTGGGAAAAAAAATTATTTTTAAAAAATTTTTAATTTGGGGAAAAAAATTTTTTTTAATTTATAAATATTATTTTTTTTTGGGAAAAAAAACAAACCCCCCCTTTTTTCAATTTGAATGAAATAAAAATTTTTTTTTCCCAAAAAAATTTTAAAAAAAAAAATCCCCCAAATTTTTAAAAAATAAAAAATTAAATTAAAAAGGGCAATCCTTTTTAAAAAAATTTTTAAAAGATAGCAATGAAGGGGGTTGGGAAAAATAAAAAAGGGGTTTTGGTTTTTAATTTTTAAGGGAAATTTTTTAAAAATTCTAAAATTTTTTTGTTGAAAAAAAGTTTTTAGGCCCCCTTTTTAAAAAAAAAATTTCATTTATTTTTTAAAAAATTTTTTAAAACTTATTCCAAAAAAATTTTAAATGGTTTTTTTTGGTTTAAAAACCCCAAAATTTTAAGGGGTTGGGGGCCCCCCCAAACCCCAAAAAAACAAATTCTAAAAATACCTTTTTAAAAATAATTTTTAAAAAAAAAACTATTTAAAAAGTTTTTTTAAAAAAAATTCTAATGCCCATAAAATTTAAAAAAAAAAAGAAAAATTTGGAAAAAAAAACCGCCCGGGGGTTTTAGGGAAAAAAGGGCCCCCTTTTTATTAAAAAATAAAATAAAAAGGAAAAAGGAAAAATTTTTTTTAAAATTTCCCCAAAATTTTTTTAAAATTTTTAAAAAAGGGTTTTTTTTTGGGGGTATATAATTTAACCCCTTTTTTATTATAAAAAATTTCAGTTCTTAATCGTTTTTTTTTTTTGGGGAAAAAAAAGATTTGGGAAAAAAATTTAAAACAAATTTTTTTAAACAAAATTTTTTGGGGGAAGCTGCGTGTTTTTAAATAGTTTTTTATTTATTAAAAAAAAAAACCTTTTTAAATTTTAATTTTAAAAAATTTTAAAAAAAAAAATTTTCCAAAATTTTTGTTAACCGAAAAAAATTTGGGTTTTTTTAAATTGGGGGTTTTTTTTTAAAAAGAAATAAATTTTGTTTGGGTTTTTTTAAGTCTAATTTTTAAAAACCAAAATTGGGTGGTTAACCAAAAAAAGAATATTTTTAAACTCCCCTTTTTGGGAATTTCCAATTTAATTTTTCCTTTAATTTATAAATCAAGATTTCAGGAAAAAGAGGGTCTCCACCCTTTTTCCCTTTTCAAACCCCAAACTTCAAAATAAATTAATTTAATTTAAAAAATTTTAAAACCCCCAAAAACCTTCTTCCAAAAATTAATTAAAATTTTAAAAATTTTTTTTTTAAAATTAAAAACCAAACCCAAAAGCATCCCAACCCTTTTCCCAAAAACCCCCAATTTCCCCCCTTTTTCATTTAAAAAAACCATACCTTAAAAAAAACCCCCCAAACAAAAAAAGCCCCAAAAACCGGGTTTTGAAAAACCGAAAAAAGGGGAAAAAAACCGCCCCAAATTCTAAAAAGGTTTTTTTAGCCCTTTTGCGGGACCCTTATTCCTAAAAAGGGTTCGAAAGGCCCGTTTTAACCTCAAAATCGGCCCTTAACCCATTTTTTTTTTAAAAATATAAACCTTATTAAAATAATAAAATGAAAAATTATTAAGTTCTAAAAATTTAAAAAACCTTTTCTTTTAATGAAAAAATTTTTTTTAAAATTTTGGGTTAAATTTAATTTTAAAATTTTTAAATATTAAAAAGTTTTCCTTGTTTTGATTAAAATTTTAAAAATGTAAAAGGAAAATTTATTAAAAATTTTTTTAAGATCCTTTAAAATTTTTGTAAATTTTTTTAAAAATTAAAAAAATGCCTTAATTCCAAAAAAAATAAAAAAAAGCAATTCCTTTTTTTTTTTAAAAAGTAAAGGAGTGGGGGGTAGTTTTTAAACCCCTTTAAAATGGGAAAAAGGTGAGGAACAAAAAAATTTGCCCAAAAAAAATCCCCTTTTTTCTTTTTTTAATTTCCCCCCAAAGGATTTGGTAACCCAAAATTTCTAAGGTTTGGGGGAAAAAGGGGAGAAAAAAAATTAAATTTTAAAAAATTTTTAAATTTTTTATAACCCCCAAAAAAACCAAAAAAATTTTTTATAAAAACAATGTAAAAACTTTAAAAATAAATTTCCCCCCTTTTTTAAAATTTTATTAAAAAAGGGGATGAAAAGTATTTAAAATTCGGCTTTAAGGATAGGGTTTTTTGGGGGAAAATTAAAAGGGGTAATTTTCATTTTAAATTAACCCTTTTTAAAAATAAAAATAAACAAAAAATTTAACCCCAAAACCTTTAAAATTTAAAACCCCCCCCGGGGGGTTTTTACCCAATTAACTTATTTAAAATATTATTTTTAAAAAAAAATAAAAAAAAAAATTTAAATTTTTTTTAAACCAAAAATTAATTTTTTTATAATTAAATTTTAAAAATTTTTTCCCTTTTTAAATCAATTTCCCCTTTTTAACCCAAAAAAAACTATTTTTAATCAAAATTTTAACTTTTATTTAAACAATAACCCCCTTTCCCTTCATTTAAAACCCCAAAAAAATTAAATCCTTGTCAAAATTAAAAAAACATTTCCCCCCAATTTTAAATAAAAAAAAATTAAAGCAAGAAACCCTTTCCCCTTTCCAAAACCCCCCAAAAACCCCCCAAAACCCCTATTTTAAAAACCAATCCTTTTCCCACCCCAAACAAACCAATTTTTGGAAAGGTTTTGGGGGGATTTCCTTAAAGGTTTTTAATAGTCCTTTTTGGGAGTTAAAAACCAAATTTCCCCCTAACCCAAAATCGCCCCCAATAAACCCGTTTTTATTATATTTTAAAAGGGGAAAAAAAATTTAAACCAAAAAATAAACCAAATTAAACTTTTAAATTTGAAAACCCTTTTTTTTTCAGAAGTTAAAAAAATGAAAAAAAAAATTTTAAAAATGAAAATTTTTGGGTTTTTTTAAAAATTTTTTAAAAAATGGAAACAAAAATTGGTTTTTTAAAATTTAAAACCAATTTTTTGTTCTTAAAAACAAAAAATCCCCTTTCCTACCAAATCAGCCTTCCCCCTTTTGGTTTCCTTGGGGAAGGGGGGCCCCTCCCACCGGGTGGAAGAAGTTGGAAAGGATTTGCCACAAAAAAAGCAAGCCCCCGGGAGGAGTCGGTTAAGGGCCCCAAAATTTTTGGTGTGGTCCAAACGGGAGTGGTTTAAAAAAAATTAAATTCGTTTTTTAAATTTTTTAGGGTTTAAACCCCCCAATCTTTTTTAAATTTTAATTTTGAAAATTTTTTTTAAAAAAATAAATTTTAAAAAGGTTTTTTAAAAAAAATTATTTGGGGGAATTTTAAAATTTAAAATTTAAAAAAATATTTTCCCCCCTAAAAATTTTTGAAATTTAACCCAAAATAAAATATTTTAAAAAAATTAAAATTTAAAATTTAAAAAAAATTAAAAATTTTAAAAATTTTAAAAAACAAAACCCGCCCAAAAAAAAAAATTTTTCAAAAAATTTTTAAACAATTTTTCCTTTTAAACCCCCTAAATTGAAAAAAAACCCCAAAGAAATTAATTTTAAAGTTAAAACCCAAAGCCACCAAAAAACAATATTAGCAAAATTTTTCCATTTAAACCCTTTAAAACCCCCAAAAAATCTAGTCCAAACCAAACTTTCCCGCCCAAAAATTTAAAACCCCCAAATTTGGAATTTTTTTTCCTTACTTTTTTTTTTTTCTTTTTAATTAAAAACCAAAAAACCCCCCGCAATTTAAAACCCGTTTGATTTTACAAAAAATGGCCCCCCTGCCATAACCCAAATAATTAATTTTAAAACCGTTTCCTTTTAAATTTTCCAAATTTTAAAAAAGGAAAAAAATCCCTTTTTAAAAATTTTTAAAAATTAATGGGGGGAAAATTGGGGTTAAATAAACCCAAAAAGGGTTTTTTTAAAAATTCCCGGGGGGGTTTTTGTTATTCATCACAAAATCCCCTTCCTAAAAAAAAAACCCCAACCCTTAAAAGAAGTCCTAAGTCGTTGCCAAATTCCCCCGGAATGGCCCCAAGGGATGGGGAATCCCCCCGGGGTTTTTTCTTTCCCAAAAAAAAACTTTTCTAGAAAAAAAAAACGTTTTAAAAAAATTTTTTTTAATTTTTAAATGGGGATCTATATAATTTTAATTAAATCCAAAAATTTTTTTTCTCTTTTGGGTACAAAAACCTTCCCCCCCCCTTTAATTTTTTTCCACCCAAAAAACCAAACCCAAAACCGCACCTTTTAATTTCCCGCCCAAAAAACCGGAAAAATTTCCTTTTTTTGAAAAAAAAGGAAAACCCCTCTTTCCCCTTCGTTTTTTGGGAACCCCCCAAAATTTCCCCTTGTTATTCCAATTTAAAAAGTCCCGGCCCTTCCAAAACCTCCTTCCCAAGGGGCCCGTACACAACTTGGCCTTTTCTTTACCACCCCGCCACTTCTTGAGATCCCCCATGACCATCCTTTTCACCCACGTTATGGCGGGCCCCCGGCATTAACCCCCCACGGAACACGGGGCGCTGGACACTTCTCTAAAAGGGGTTTAACCTTGGGGGTTTTCGAATTTTTGCAAAACTTTGAACACACAAAACCCCTGTAGAACCCCGGCCGTAAAACGAAACCCCGGCAATTAAAGAACCCCCGCTACCCACATCCAGTTGACCTCATGTTCCGGTGCATATTTTTGGGGGGGAAAGGGAACCCCTTGGGTTTGCACCATAAAATTTTCCCCACCTTTTGGATCATCCAACCTTTTCATTCCCTGGCACCGCCCAAAAGGCGAAAAACCGGCTTTTAAATCGAGAAGAGGTCGCAAGATGCCAAGATCAGTGGGTTTGATGGCAACCAATGGGGCAAAATCGTAGAAATCCGTCTGGACGTTTTCCTCCGAAACCGATGATCTGGCGTTAAAGACCGTCGTAGCTTTTGGGGAAGGAATATCATGGGTGCGGATGTCCAGGAGCCTCTCTCGGAGGGAGGTGGTCAACCGGGGGAATGGGGGTGGAACCAAATTTAAGGGGGAGATGTTGGGAAAAGGGGGAGACTTGGTTTTTCGGTTTAGAAGAAAAAACTCTGTCCCCCTTTTCAGCTAGGATTTGGAAATTTCGGGAAAGGGTGATGTGCCCAAAAGCAACCAGGGGAAAACCAATAACTTTATTACGCAACACCTTTGGGGGATTGGTGGTATCCTTGTTGGTATTTTGAATTTGAAATTAAGGTACCTGCAGTATTCCCCCTTTTCCCCCATTTTTTTTATAAGGGGAAATTTTGAGTTTTTTTCCAATACCCCAAAATAAAAAATATGTTTTTTCATATAAACTATGTTTCGCCCCAAAAAATTTATTTTTGATGACCATCTATTTTAATTTTTATACAATTTTATGTGTTTTTCATTATATTTTGTACAATTTTGGGGAAAAAGGGGGAAATTTTGTTGTCCCCTCCCTAGCCGTAGGTCAAAAAACATCAAAAAAACGTATTTTATTAAAAAAAAATTTTAAAAAAAAAAAAAAAAAAAAATGGGCTTCCCATTCCAAAACAAACCCAAATCGCAACTACATTCCATCATTTCCAAGGGGTTTATAAGTTTTTTTTTTAAAAGACTCATTTTGGGGTTTTCCATTATATAATGCATTTTGGCATCTTTTTAAAAAATTTTTTTTTTTTTTGGTTTTCCATTAATATATCTTTGCCCTTTTGTTAAAAGGTTTTTGTTTGGAAAAGGTTATTTTACTTTTTCCAGTTTTTTTATTGGGGGTTTTTTTTATCAAATTTTATCAGCTTCTTTTTGGCAATCAATTTGGTTGGTTTTTTTGGGGAGTTCAAAGGAAAATTTTCTTTAAAATTAAAACCAAAAATTTTTTTTAGATATTAAAATTAATTTCTGGGTTTTTTTTCTCAAACATGATTTCAGGTTTTTTTTTTTTTTTGTTTATTTCAGGAGGAAATCCATTGTTTGGGCTTTTTTTTAATTCTGCGCCCCTCATAGTTTTGTATTTAAAGGGGTTTTGGGACATTAAAAAATTTACCCCCCCTTTTTTCCCAAAGGGGAGAGTGTTTTATATTTTTTTGTTTTTAAATTTAAAAAAATTTTTTTTTCCCCCCTAAAAAAAAGAAAAAGTCTTATATATAAAATTAAGGGAGGTTCAAATAAAAAAACAAAAATTTTTAAAAAAAAATTTTTTTTAAAAAAAATTTTTTTTTATGTAAAAAAATCACATATTTTTTAAATACTGACAAAAAAAGGGGGCGCGGGGGGGTTTTAAAATCCCCGGGTTTTTAAATCGCGAAAGCCGCGGGTTTTTAAAATCAGGGATGAATAACAACATAAAAACAAAAGGATTTCCTAAAAATGAATCAAAAAATTTTTTTTTACTTTTTTTTTGAAACCTTTTTTTTCCTTTTTTTAACAAAATATGATTTTGAAAACAAAAGTCATTCTCATATAAATTGGGTTTTTTAGAAATGGCTAAATTTTCTTCTCGTTTTTTTTTAAAAATTGATATCCCTTTCCTTTTTAAACCCTTTTTCCCCCAAAAATTTTAAAATAAAATAAAAATTTCCCCTAAAAAACTAATCAAACATCTTTTTTTAGTAAAAAAAAAAAAGGGGGGGAAATTTTTTAAAAAACCCTTTTTTCAATTTTTGTTTTGTTCAGGGTTTTATTGGGACCCCACTATATATAAAAAAGGTTTTTTTTTTAAACCCCCAAAATTTTTTAAACAAACTAAAATTTAAGTTTTTAAATAATAATTCATTATTATGATTTCCCCCATACAAAACAAGATCATTTTTTTAAATGCTAAAACTAAAATTTTAATTTTTAAATTTCCCTACACACACAAGTTTTAAATTTTTAAATGTTTAAAACAAAAAATTTTTTCAAAAATTGGATTTTAAAAAGGGTTTTTACAAATTTTTTTTAATCTTATTCGATTTTCCCCCCAAAGGGCCAAGTAGCGGTGCTCAAGGCTAGGGGCGGGGGCAACTCTGCGGTGCCCAGGCTCGACGGGTTGGGCTGACTTTCCCGGGGCCAGTTTTTTTGGGGGGGGGCTGGGGGGGGGGGGGGTTTTGAGGGGTACCACAAAAAACGAGCCCTCTCCCCCCTTTTTTCCCTTTTTCTCTATCTCCTACAAATCTACTCTTTCCCCTCTCTCTTTTCCCCCCTCTATTTAAAAAATTTAAAAAAAAATTTTTTGGGGATTTGGTTTTTGGGGGGGGGGCAGGGACTAAAAAAAGGGGGGGTCTAAAAGGGGGGTTTTTTGGGTTTTTTTCCCCAAAAAAAGAAAATTTTTTTCAATGTGACAGAAGGGTCGAAGGGTTTTGGGGACTGATGGGGCCCCCTCATCTTTTTTTTTCCCCAAAAATTTTTTTGATTTCCCATTTTCCTACACTTTCTAAAAAAACCCTTTTTTTAAACTTCCCCTATCCTTTAAACTCCCCCTGACTAAAAACAAATTTTTTCCTTTCACATTTTTTTTCCCCTTTTTTAAACCCCAAAAAAAAACCCTATTTTTGTTTTAAAATTTTAAAAAAAATTTTTTCCTTTTAAAAATTTAAAACCAAAACCCTTTAAAGCAATAAAAACGGTTTTTAAAGTTATAATTTTTCCTTTTTAAATTTTTAAAGGGGGATATGTTATTTTTTTTCTTTGTTTTTTTTTTTCCCTTTTTATAATGTTGCCTTTTTTTTTTTGTGGCGTAATTTTTCAAGATTTTTTAAAAAATATGTTATGGTAAAAACACGATTGTACAAAAAAAAGACCCAAAAAAAAATGTTGGGGGTCCAATAAAAAACATTGCGGGGAAAACAAAAATATCTTTTGGGGGCCCCTTTAAAACCCAACCCCCCCATACCCCTTTTTTTTGTTCCACATTTAACGCCCCATTTTTCTTTTCCAACCCCCTTAAACCCAAAAACCATACCAACCACCCCCTTAAAACCCCCCCAAAAACCCTAAAACCCCCCCAAATTAAAAATTAAAAAAAAAAAATAAAAAAAAGAGAGAAAGAGAGTGAATGAAAAAAAGAGATAAAAAAGAAGGGGTAGGGGGGGGGGGGGGGGAATTTCCAAAAAAAATTTTTTAAACCCCGGGGGTTTGGGGGGCAGGGAAAATTTTTCTTAAAAAAAACCCAGAAAAAGTTAAAAATTTGCGGGGAAAAAACAAAAAATTTAAATTTAAATAATGCAGATATAGATAAAAAACTTTTTTTCAAATTTTTTTGAATTTTCTTACAACCCAAAAACCCCCCAAAAAGTAGAAAAAAAACGTGCAAAACTTTTTCTAATGCAAAAAATAAAAAAAAATTTTCCCCTTTTTGGCCTATTTTTTTATAAAAACTTGTAATCTAAAAACCCGAAAAACGGGGGGCTAAATATTTTTTTAAAAAATTTTTAAAATATTTAAAATTTTAAAAAAAATTTAATTTTAAAAAACCAAATTTTTTCCAAGATTTTAAACAAATCTTTTTAAAACTTTTTTTCTTTCAGCTTCCTTTTTCTTCTCAACTTCCTTTACTTTTTTTTCAACCCCCAAATTTTTTTTAAAAAATTCTTTTTCCAAATTTTATTATTTTTTTTTTTCCCAACAATCTTTCCCCCCAACTTTTTAAAAATTTTTAAATAGTTAAGTTTAGGGTTTTGATTGGGGGACCCCCCGCCAAGTTTTTTTACCCATCTGTGAAACCCAAAACCCCCCTTTTTTTTCCCCCCCGTTCATTCCCTTTTTCCCCTTTTCCCCCACATTAAAAATTTTACTCCCCCTCAACCCCCAAAAAAATTCCCTTTTTTCCCTTTTTCTACATAAACTGTATTTTCTCCACAGTTTTCATGGAGCTTCCAACCTTTACACTCTCCCCTTCCCCCTTTTAATTTTTTGGGGGGAAACCCCAAAACAGGTTTTTTTAAAATTTTTAAATAAATTTCCCAAAACCCCGATTTTTTTTTTTCAAAAAAACCCCTCAAAACCTTTTTTTCCCCTCTGAATCTTCTCCTTTCAACTGCTTGCCCCGAGTAAAAAACTCAAACCCCAAAAATTTTTTTCCCCCCGAGCCCGGGATTCAATGAAAATTTTACAAAATTTCTTTCATAACAACTGTACCAGTTTTTTTTTTCAAGCTTGAAGGCAGTTTGGGGCCCCTCAGACAAAAACCTTCCCCTCCCACAAACTTTTTCCCTTGGGTTTTTCCCCCTATTTTTTTTGGAAACCCCCTTTTTTTTTCCCCAAAAACCTTCCCCCTTTTTTTCCCCTTTTCTACATTTCCTTTCCATTTTTTTGACCCCCGATTTCTGTTTGTCACCTTTAGAATAACAATTTTTTTTCAGGGGGAACCGGAATTCCTTTTTTAAAAATTTAAAAATCTATTTCCCATTCTTCAGGGGCCCCCGCCCACCCCCTTTTTCTTTCGGAAACCCTTTCCCTTTTTAAACTCCAGCTTTAAAAAACCAAAAGAAGGAGGTTCATTCCCCCAACCCCAATTCTCTTGTTTCCCCCCCCAAAGGCAATTTTTTTCTTCCACCCCTTTTTTTTATACCCAAACCCCCCCCCGCTGGGATAAAAATTTATCAAGCTTTTCCTTTTTTTTGGGACACAGATCCCCAAAATCATCAAAAAAAACATACCCCGGGCCCGTTTGTGAAAGCCCCATTTTTACAACCATCAAATTTTTTTCCACCTTCTTCCCTTTTTCCCCCCCCAATGACAATCTTGGGATTTTCATTCCCCCCCCCAGTAAACTGTGTTTTTGGAAAATTTTTTCCCTTCCTTTTTCCTTTTCAGCAAAAAACTTTTTTTTTTTCAGCTTTCCCCCAAAATTGTTTTTTAAAAAAATTTTTTTGGGGGTTTTTTCACTAACTTTCACTTTGGGGCCCTTTTTAAATTCCCCCCTTCTTTCCCCCTTTTTTCTTTTTGGTTTTTGGATTTTTTTTTCAAAAAGAAAATTTCCCTTTCCCCCCTTTTCCTTTTTCTTTTCTTTGTTCTCTTCTTCTTTCATGCCCCCTTTAATTGCTGGCTCCTGAAATGAAAAAACCCGTTTGTCTTTTCCCAAAAAACCCCCTTTTTTTGGGGGAAAGCATCAAAGGCCCAAAAGAGTTCCCCTTCTCCCCAGTAGGGAAAACACAGTGTCCCTACCTCTGGGGCCCCCCCACTGCTTTTTACAAAATCCTCAACATAAAAAAACAAACCTGCGCACCTCCTCTTTTTTTCCCTTCTCCCCCCCCTTTAAAAAAAAACCCCCTTTTTTTTTTGAACTCTCCCCCCCCTTTTTAAATAAAAAAAGGCCTTTTTTTTCGTTTGGAGGACCCCAAAAATAAAGCAAACTTCTTAAAGGGGGGAGACAAGAAAAACCCCTTGGGAAAATTTTAGGGGCAAATTCCAACTGAGTAGCATGAAACAACCCCCGGGTTTTTTCAACTGAGCAAACTCCCTTGTGTGCACAAAGGGGGAGTTTCCACAAAATTTTTTCAAGGGGGAAAACAACCCCACCATTGTTGGGGGTGTAAAAAAGCCCTTGATGGGTCAAGGAAATAAATTTAAAAGAGGGGGTAAGCCTACCCCGGCACCCCTCTGCCCCCCCGGTTTCCCCTTTTTAAACCCCCCCGGGGGGCCTTTTAGTGTTACCCCTCTTGAGTTCCGTGGGGATGGTCCCTTTTTTATGTTCAAACTGGGGCCCCCCGCACTGTGTGTAGCCCCCCCGTAATTAAAAAATTCCCCCCCACATGCCCCTTTCATCCCCTAGGGGGCACCCCTGGGGGTTGGGGGAAAACTCCATTGGTTTCCCTTGTTTTGGGGGCCCCTTTCTGGGCTTTGGTCCCCAAAAAAAAGGGTTTTGGGTTTATTGGGTGTGGGGGCCCAAGGGAAAGGGGGGGGAAACCCTTCGGATCTTCGTTTTATGTTTGAAGTGAGGGGGGGGGAAATTTTTTTAAAAAGGAAAAAAAGGAAAAATTTTTGGGGGGAAGGTTTTTGGTTTGGGTCTCAGGGGGTTTTCTTGCAGATGTAGGATTTAAACCGGAGTTTCCCCACCTTTCGGTTTGGGGGACACCCCATTTAAAACAAGGGGGGTGACGGCCAGAAAAAGATTTTTTTTTTTTCTTTAAAAAAAAGGGAAAAGCCCCTTTTGGGGGTTTAACCCCCGCCTGAGCAAGATTTTTTCCGAAATTTTCCCAAACCTTTTTAGTTTAGTTTGGATAATGGGTTTGGGTAAATCTAAGGGGAAAAAAAAAACCTTTTTTTAAAATGGAGATTTATCTGTTTTTCAAAAATCATGAAAAAAACATTTGGGAAAAGTTAAACTTCTCACCCTTGGAAAAAAATACCAAACCAAAAAACAATGGTACAAATGAACACATTTTCCCAAAGGTGGGGTTTTCTTGAAAAGCAAATGAATAAGGGGGGAATCAAAACTTCCCCTTGGGGCCCAAAACTGAGCTTTTTTAAAAGAAAGGGAAAGTGGGTTGCCTTCAACCCCATTGCAAAAACAGATTTTAAAAAAATTCTTAAAGAGGAAGGGGAGTCTTACCATTGAAATCGTCCAGGGTCAGATGTTGTCCCAATAGAGGCCTCGTGATGTTTTAAACACGATCATTAAACCCCATGGTGATTGTAAGGGACCATGGTTTCAGTGGTAAAACCCAAACTTTCTCCAAACTGCTCCATAGGGATATGTAAAATTTTGGGGTTCCCTCAAGAAGCGGTGGCAAAAGTGCATTGTTTCAAGAAATCAATGATTTCATGAAACCCATTGAGTTTTCGTCCCTTTGTGAATATGCGACCCTGTTTGACCCAAAAAAAAATTTTAAAAACCCTTAAAGGGGTTTAAATGGAATTTAAAAAAGAAAAAAGAGAGTATCAAGATAGGGGGTTTTTTCTCTGATTGCAAAAAACGATAGGTTATGGAGGGAAAAAAAGGTTTTTATCTTTTTCTTTTTTTTTTTTAAAAAGGATAAAAATTAAAAACAGTAGGTTGAAAAGCGTTTTCCCCCAAATAGGTAAAATCCGGGTATAACCCTTCAGTACCCCCTTTAGGGATACCTACATTTTCAACAGTAGGATAACTTCAAAAGAACACATTAGTCTAAAAATGGCAAAAATAAAATAATCTAAAACCATGCAACACTAAATTTTCATTTTAAAAAGACCCAAATTAAGTAAGAAAAGATGTTAAAAAGGATTCATCATGCCCACACTGACACTAGGAACATGAATCTTCCTACATCAAAGCCTTTGTAAACAAATCTGGGATTTGGTAATCTGTTGGGGCTTTCAAAACCTGAATTTTAAATTTTTTTTCATTACCTTCCCCTTTTAAAATGAAAGCGAATTTCAATGTTTTTTTTGTTTTAGAATGCTTGACAGGATTTTTTCACAATACTTATACACTAGTGTTATCTTTTAGATGGGGGTATTCAGAAAAATTAAAAAATAATCAAGCATTTTTATTTTTATCCCAAAAAAACCTGGCACAGTTTTTTCGCACAATTAAAATTTAGCCTCAGCAGTAGATGTTAGACTGAAGTTTGCTTCTTCCACTGCCATGAACTAAACCGGTTCCTAAGAATTTACATCCACCAGATGTGGATTTTTTTATCCATGTTTCTCCACCCAAAAACATTTTCAGTATATTTCCAATAGATCAAATGATGAATCATTTGGGTACCATAGTCCTAAACAGGGGTTTACCCCCCTTTTAGATATCTGAAACCTCTTTACTGTTGAAGATGAAATTTCCCCCTTTGGGGTTTTTAAAAAACCCGATATCCTTTTCACAAACAAAACACAAACATAAAATCTGGTCCCGGAAACAGTAAATACATTTAAGGGTCCAAAAAAATGGATCTGTAAGGGTGTACATCCACCTCCTTTCCAGCTACATCTGTGGGTTTTTTGTTTCCTAGCTTTCCCTAGGAGTACTTACTGGGGGTTTAAAAACCCCAAATCCAAACTTTTGGGTAATATTCGTGAACATCCTTGTTTGGTGTATAAAGATGCCATTTTTTTTTTTGTTCTAAACCCTTTAAACCAAGAAAGAAAAAATTTGTTTTTAACCCCTAGCACTCATTTTAAACCTTTTTTTGCATCAGTGTCCCCAAAAAACTTGCAAAGGCTAATTTTTGTAACCCAAACAAAATATCACAACATAAATTTGAACCAAAAGGGTTTCCTGCTTTTCTCTTTGATAAACAAAGTTTTTCCCATCACTCCTCGCTGAAGCCATTCCCCCAAAAGATAAAGTTTGGGCAACGGGTCCCTACCCGCCCTGGGGGGCCCGATGTAATCCATAAAAGCCTTTTTTTAGCCTGTAGACCTTTTTCCAAAAATTTTTTTGGGTCCTCAAAACCAGGAGGCTGACTCCCCATACCTTCCCCCTCCTATCTTTCCCCTTTAAAAAAAACACTTTTTTCATCCTTTGAAAATACCCTTTTAATTTTTTTTAAAAAGGAAAAACAAAGGCCAGGGGAAAAGTCCCAAATTTCTTCAATTCTTGCAACGGTGCAAATACTTTTATTTAAATCATGCCTTTTTTCTTGAGGGATAACCTTGAGCTACCATCTTTCTTTGTTTTTTATAACTAACCCTCTTTCATCTTCTTGTTTTTTAAAAATTCCTTGGTGCTTATAAACCCGGTCCCCCTTTGGTAAATCCCCTAAGGGCCCAAACATGCTGCAAAAACAAAATGCATAGTTTTTTCTTTCATTGCCCTTTTACCCAACTTTGGATCTTTTATTGCATCCCTATGGGATTTTTGGGTTCTATTTTGTGACAGAAAAAAAAGACCCTCAAACCTATCTCCCTTTTTGTTTTGCTTTTGGGCCCTTTTTCCTTTTAACCATTGGGGTTTTAAGAACACCAAACCCCCAAACTTGAAGGGTGAATTTTTCGTGTTCTTGGCAGTGAACAGGTTCCCTTCCCTTCAGATTAAATTTTTAAGATTTGGAGTCATTACTCTCTTTTTCATCAATGACCTCTTCTTCTGCCCTTTTCTTCTTCAATTTACTTTACTTTATCCTGTTTACCCCGAGTGACTTTGTTCAAAACTTGGAGTGGGAACAAATTCAGTCCAAAAATTTCTGGTTTCCGATCTATCAGTAGAACAAATCTTCTGGATCAGCAGTAGGTACTGGCACAAAATATTAAAGGGGCTGCCTGAAAGGATCCTGCTTTCTTCCTTTTGCGATGTACCTGTTTCTACGCTTGGGTCAAAACAAAAAATTAGTCAGTGAATCAAAATCAAATAACCATGTAGGTCCACTACCAGGGACATTGGGAAATGTTCTCCCAAGGGGATTTGACATTGTCCCCTTTCTTCAAAATTTTCCTGGAAGGGGCCATTTGAACACTCTTACAGCCTTACTTTTGGGTTTAAAAATCCCACAAAGAAACCCTCTACCTTTTTTCCTTTTAAAATTTCCCAAAATTTTGATTTGGGATCCAGCAGATGGGAGGGACATCCAAAAAGGAAAATTAAAAAATCCAAAAGTAGGGGTTTTTTTTTTTAAACGTTCATAAGGGGGGCCTTTTTTAGGATTATGTGCAGACAGTAAAGGGGGTTTTTTGTGTCCAATGTTATAAGACACTATAGGCACACGCGCACACCAAAAAGAGAATGTTTGGGTTTTGGGAAATAATTAATTTGTTAATTTAAAAAATTTAGAGAGAAAAAGAAATAAATAATTAGTTTAATTATTTATAATCAAATTTAAACCGTTAGATTTTTTAGTTTGGGTAATTATGGAAGTTATTTCAGAGATAAAAAAACCCAAAAATTTTTATATGAAACAACACTGGGTTTTTTTGTCCCCTAAAAAATAAAGGGTTTAGGGTATCAGTTAATTGATAAAATTCGTTCAAAACCCAGAAAAAATCTCTCTCTCTCCCCTCCCCCAAAAAAGGGGGCCTAAAACCAGTTTGGAAAGGGAAGGGGCGCACTCTTTTTTTGGGTAATCCTTGACGGGGGTCTAGCAAACCCCCCAACGGTGCCAGTAGCGGTGTTTTCCCCTGCTTGCCCCCTTTTTGAAATTTTTTTGTTCACAAAGGTAATCCAAATGAAACACTCTTTTTTGTATCGTTGGTTTAGGATTTGGGTCCTCGATTGGGAAAACGGGTTTTTGGGTTTTCCCCCTTGCATTTCTTGTATCTCTCGATTTTCCCCAACCTTTTAACAGAGCCACTTCCAAAAAAACCCTTTAGAAACAGGTTTAAACAGTTTAATAGGTTTTTTAAAAATTTTTTTAATTTTTTAAAAAATTTGTTTATTTTTTAAAATTAAAAATTTTTTTTTTAAAAAAAAAAAAAAAAAACCCCAGACGCAATGGGAAAAACGACGGGAGTTTTGCCGATCAAAACCCCCCAGCACCCCCGTCCCCCACCGCCGGCGACACCAAAAGTTAGTGGGAGCCGGCGGGTTTCCCCCCCCGTCGCACCCCCACCCGCAAACCCCAAAATCGGGGGGACCCCGGGTTGGTTGGTCGCACGCACCACACCACCGGGATGTGGTGGTGGTGGCGATTGATGATGGGCGATGGCCACTATTGTCATAGTGACGGGGGCGGTTTTTTCCCATTGTAGCCACCGCACCACCGTTAGTGGGGGTGGGGGCAATCGATGGAAGCAACGAGAAGTTAAAAACCCCCCGCAAAAAAACCCATTGTGGTGGGGTGGGACGAACGAACCAAAGCCGGAAACGACCCCCTAGGCGGTTTCGATCATGGGGGCGGCGATTTGGGTGGCACGGCGAAGCCGCCGTACCACCAGATACGGTTTGGGGGCGGCGTTTGTCGTTCTCGGCACAGGACCGCGGCGGGGGTGGGGCTTTCAGCCGCTGCTGTCCCGCCGAAAAAAAAATTGTTGTTACGGGGGGCCCCGGCCCGGGGGGTGCTCCTTAACTTTCTGGGCCCGGTTTTTCCCCCCCCCCCCCCTTTTTTTTGGGGACAGCGGTGGTTGCCACGGGGGTGGTGAAAATCAAAATCGCCGCTGCCCCACGGGGATTTTCGGGAAAATACGAGCGGCGGGGGTGGCAATCACGCCGGGGTTTAAAAAACCGGGCCCATCAACGACCGAGTTTCGGGGGATCGATTTTAACTCGATGAAAGTAATTTCCTTTTTTTTTTATTATTTGTAAACGGGGATCATTTTTAAATTTCCCTTTCCGGATAATCTTTGAATTAAGGGGTGTTTTTCAGATAAAGTTAAAACCAAAACAGGAAAAAAAATTTTTAATTTAAATTTTTTTTAAAAAATTAGTTTTATAATTTAAAATTAAAATTTTAGATGTGTTTTTTAAATTATTTAATTTTTATGATTTAAATCATAGCGAACCCCCCCCCTTTTGACCCGTGGTTTTTGGTTTTTTTTATCCCCTTTTATTTTGAATATTGGGAGGCCTGCAGCCATTTTCAACCCTTTTGTAATTTTAAAATTTTTTTAGAATAGTTGGGAGGCCCCCCCCCCCGCGTGCCATTTAACCATTCCAAAATAAAAACTTCCCAAATTTCAACAAGAAAGGGGACAAGGAAAGGGCGACCATGGAAAAACGGGGCCAGTGGGAGTGCCAAAGTTGAAGACCTTTGGCAAATTAGGGAATAGACCGTTGTTTTTTTTTTGGCTCACAAAAAAACATTATTTTTAAAGGGGTTTTTGCTATGACTGTGCCCTTTTTTATTTTAAAATTTCGTGGTTTTTAATCTATTTAATTGTCATTAAATATAAATTGCCCTTTTTGGGAAAGGGTTGTTTAAAAATCAAAAAGGAAAACAAATACCGTTTTAAAATTTTGGATCCAATTTTTTCAAAGTTTTTTGAAAAAGGAAACTGGCAATTTTAAAACCCCTTTTTAAAATCAAGATTAGTAAGTGGGAACCCACCCTTTTGGGGCATTTTCCCGGGGTAAGGAAAAAAGGGCGTTGTAATGCACACACTATTAACGCCCCTGTTCAAACCGAAACTGGAAGGGGATAAAACCTGCGAATTTTCTTCCCCGGGGGGTTTCCGGGGCCCGAGTTTTTCCATTTCCCCGGGGGGTGCAATCCCATTTTTTGGGAAATTTTTTTATTTTACTGGGTGGTAAACCCGGCCAAAATCACAAAAGGGACTAAAAATGCACGGGTTTTTAAAAATCCGATGTCCCACATCAAAAATTTGTATTTTCAGAAAGGGAAAACGATTGGGATAGTTCCCCACCTACCATAGAAACGCATGGGTCGGTAAGACATGATCACATGCCCCGACACATGTGAAAAAATGGGTTCTAGTCTAATAAAAAATTTTTTTTAAAGGGGAATAATTTATTAGAATTAAAAATTTAAAAAACTAAAAAAGGAATTTTTTTATTCTTCGTAGATGTCTCAAATTAGTATTCCGTTTTTACTCACCGAAGAGTCACTTCGCCTTATTATGGGAATGGAAGCTTACGGGGCCCTAACTTTCCAGTTTGGGAAATTACACTTGAGGAAGTTTTTTGGGCCCAGGGAAAAACTTTATGTGATCAACAAAAACCCCAACACGACCTAAAAAGCAATCCCCTGAAAGGGTTTGCCCGAGTATTTTAGAAAACTTTACGAAGAATCGGATTTTAATGTCCATTTTTGATTTTCCCCTAAGGTCACCCGAGTTCCCCGGGGGGGGTTTTAAAAGTTTAAAAAAATGTCACAGGTTGTGAAAAGATGGGAGAACCAGCTAGGTCCCCCTACAAGCACACGGAAAGCAAAAGGGTCATGCAAGAGATTCTCTCCCTGAAGTACCGGGAAAGGGGCCCGTCAGTTTAAAAAACCCTCTTTTGAATAAGAAGGGTTTTTAAAATTTTTTCACGTCTGGGGGAAAAAAGATTACTCAGGGAAAAGTTTTTGTGTAAACTCATGTGGTTCTTCCCCCCAAAAGGAAGGGTTTAGGACCCCAGCTAGTGACTACCCTGAAAAGGGAACCCAAAAGCGACGTGGATAAAGTTTATGAAATATCCCGGGGCCCGTCAAAGCCAGTACCCAAAACCCGCGAAACTCATTACACGACATAATAGATGACTGGGAGAAACTGAGTTGCCCAATTTTCGGCAAACGAGGGAAAATTTTCGAGCACTCGATGAACATCGACCAGAGGGAAAACGGTTTGGGCCCCATACCCCCAGGATCTTTATGAAAAGTTTTCTTAATTCACTTTTTAAAAAAAAGGGTAATTGAATAGGGAAATGGGAACCACATTTGTAATCATTTACAGGATTTTACAAAAAAAAGACTCTGAGGAAGGAAACCCTTCGAACCTACGAGTGGGGAAGGGACTCCGGTTTAAATTTCTGAAGCCGTGGGGGGTCTTAAGTCCCTTAAATTTACCCTCGGGGCAGTTTTGGAACTGAATAAATTTTTATTATAATTTCCAAAAAAGATTAAAATTGTAATTTTCCCTTTTGGGTTTTGTTGGTAGACCAAGGCTTTTACTATAAATATTCTTATAAAATGTTTCGGGCTTTAAAAAATTAAAAATTTTCTATTTTAAAGCTAAAACCCATAGAAGGGCTAAACATGTTAAAACTTTTAAAACAACAATATGAAATCTATCCCTATAAGTAAGCATCCAAGGGTATTGAGGATCAAAATTTTCCTCTGGCCCTTTTCGTTTGGGGGCCCTATAAACAAGAAAAGCGTTGAACAAATCCTAAAAGGAGGTTTTCTTGGCAATTTCGGGAATTTCAAAACCTTTTTATAATTGCGAATCTTGTTTTTCCAAAATGAAAAGCAACCTTTCAAAATGGGGAAAGAAAGGGCTAAATACCTTTTCTTGAAATAATTTCCCCACAGATGTTTGTGGACCTTTCAGTCATGTACAAGAGGGGGATTTCCGGAAATTCCCTTTTCCTTTACTGACGACTTTAGTAGGTATGGTTTTGTTCCCCCCCCCCCCCCCCACTTGATGAACAAAAATCTGAAACCCCTTTTAGAAATTCCCAAAGGGGAAACAGAAAGAAGTACAAAAACTACTTTAAAAAAAGGATTTAAGTTTTTAGGGCAGATCGGGTGGCGAAATCCATGAAGAAAATTTTACAATCCCTCATGGAGTTTGGGGTTGTAAACCCAACTTTCACCTCCGTTAACACCTCAGATGAACGGGGTTTTCAAAAGGAGAAATCGTACTTTTGCTTTCCCTGGGACGAACGAGATGTTCAATTTTTTCGCTGCCATATCATTCTGGGGGCACCGCTCGAAACAAGGGAAAACACATACGAACAGAGCGCCAACAAAGTTTGGTAAAAAGCTCCATAAAGATTTTTTGGAAGGGGAAGAAACCCCAAAATTAAACTTTTTTAAAATTTGGGGTTTTTGAGGTTTTTCGGGCAAAAGACCTACCTCTAAAAAATCCCAAAACCCAAAAACCCACAAGTGTTTTCTTCGGGGGGATATCCCAAGACCACCGTGGGGTATTATTTCTACAACCCTGGGAAAAACAAATGGTTTTTTTGCTCAAATGGGAAAATTTTTTGGAAAAAAAGTTTTTCAGTTTTTGAGAACACCAAAAGGATGTGATCTACAGATATAGAAAGAAGAAAACACTACACCAGTTGTTAGCCAGAAATTTTTAAAAATAACAAGTTTAACCTCAATCAGAGCGATTGAGGGAAATGGGAAAACACAAGACCTTCGCAGGGTCCCCCCCCCCAAAAGGGGAAGACAAGAACCCAAAAAGGTATTTTTGGGTTTTTTAAAATCTCTCAAGATAGCGGAGACTTAAAAGAACCAACATCCTATGGGGAAGCCCGGGGTCAGGGAGTGATCCCGAACAATGGGAGGAACCATGAAGGCCGAGAGCGATCCAGTTTTGACAACCAGTCTGGGGTTGACTGATTTGCCACAACACGTAAGGGTTTGGACCCCAAAAGGGTTTTTTAAGAAGAAAAAACCCACATGGATGGAAATTTTACACACCCTTTAAGGGCCCGACTGGTTTCCAAAAAAGGGTTCACACAAACTCCCTGGTATCGACTAAGATGAAACCTTTTTTCAAACCCGTTTGGCCCCCTTTTAAAGTCAATTAGGAATTTTAATGGCCCCTCTAGCATACTTTAACTAACCGAATTTGGCAAATGGCGCAAAAAAAAGCCTTTTTTGAATGGAAAGTTTAAAAAAAACTCTATAAAGGGGGAAAAACCCGAGGGGTTTGAAGATCCTAAAATCCTAATAAGGGGTGTAAACAGCTAAAATCTATTTTTTGGTTAAAGCAAGCACTCGAAGCTGGAACTTAACATTGATACGAATCAAAGAGTTTGGCTTCGCTTAAAAATGGGGTTTTGAGCCATGTGTTTACACAAAATTAAATGGGAGCATAAATAACCCCTTTCCTGTTTTTGTATGTAATGACGTACAAATCTAGGAAACAATGTACCCAAATTTTTTAGATGTTTTAAAAATGGTTAAGTAAATTTTCCAATGAAAGACCTTGGAGAAAACCCTTATATACTTTGGGAAAAGACTACAGAAACAATCTAAGCGGCTTAAAGGACTTAGTCAAGTTTTTTCCAAAAACATTGACAAGGTCCTGAAGGAAAAATTTAGGATGGATGATCCAAGAAAGGATTCATTTTCCCAAAGGGAAAATGGCATTGTGGGTTTAATAAAAAAACAGTGTCCCCGTTTCTAGTGAAAATCAGGACAGGGTGAAATCGGGGCCCCTAAAGCTTTTTGCAATTGGATCAATTTTGTATGCCCCTGATAAGTACTAGGGCCCATGTTCTTACTCCTAAAATGTTTCGAGCAGATACCAACAAATTCCCCCCCCCGGTGAGCCCCATTGGGTGGCTGTCCCAAAACATTCTCAAATATCTGAGAAGAACGAAAGAAAGTTCTTGGGCTTTGGGGGTTTTTTGAGGAATTTAAATTTATCACAGGAAAACTCTACGCAAATTTCTAACCGACAGAGATGACTTTTAGGTCCCAGTCGGGTACTCTTTACCCCAAACGGAGGTGCGATCTCGGGGGAAAAGCTTTAAAGCAGGGCACGATTGGGAACTCAACTACAAAGGCCCGAGGGACATTGCAGCATGTGATTTCGGCAAAGGAAGCAGTCTGGCTGGGGAATTTTTTATCGGATCTCAATTTGGTTTTCCATAACTCCCAACCGATAGATATTTCTGTGATAACCAAAGGGGCCTGGCGCAAGCAAAGGAACCCAAGACATCACAAGTCGAACACGTGCTCAGAAAATATCACCTCACCAAGGGGATCATTGGAAAGGGGATGTAAGAAAAAATGCAAAAATTTCCCAACAGAAACAATGTCGCAATCCGCTGACAAAGCCACTAGCAAGGGGAAAAACTTTAGCACATGCGAATTCCATTGGGATTTCAGTACCTGGAACCAAGTACTATAATTAGTTTATTTAATTTTTTACTAAAGTCTAATTTAGAAAACAAAGTTTAAACATGTTTAAAATTTTTTTTTTCCTTGGGGGTTGGAAATAAAAGGAGGGTTTTTTAAAATTTTATGATTTTTCTAAATTTAACCCTTTTTTTGCATATTTAACGTATCCTTGATTCTACAAAAATCTTGTATGAAATCTAAATTTTTTGAAACCACTTATTGAAAAGGGGAAATTTTAATAGGGGGGTTTTTAAAGCTATTATTTAAAAACTTGATGATTTATTCAAAGTAGAGAATAAAAGCACAAGGATGTGACCCCAAAAATTTATGATACCCATCCCGAGGTTTTGGGGATTTTTAATGACCCGTAATCAATCTGCTTTATGGGGCCACAGTCATAGGGAAAAGACTTGGGTAGGTTTTTTCCTTAAACCCAGATACCCTTGGGTTTGGGGGAAAACGAGGGCCACTGTACTCTAGCACTTTCAAAAGCTGCACCGTAAAATGGGGGGGGTTTTACGGGACTGACTAGATGCAGCGGGAAACCGTGGATTCCCAAAGCAAGTATCAAGAAGGGATTTGCACCCTTTCAAAAGAAAAGATAAATTTTCCCGGGCCCCCCTTTACGAATTTAAAATTGGGAGAAAACCCGTGGGCCCCGCCCGATAGAATAACAGGGGTTTTTTTAGTAAAATCCGTTTCTGCACAATCGAAATCAGGTCCCCGAAATACTTGAATTTTTAAAAAAAATGAATCCTCCCCTCCAAGTCTTAAATCACTTTAGGGAAAAATCGTGTGCAAAAGGAATAACCGGGACAAATTTAAGCGGAATTATCTCTGAATATAAGAGATCTTATAACCTGGTTAACCTAAGCGTTGGCCCAGGGAAAAAACCCCTTTGGCGAATGAAAAACCCCCTTTAGTTAAAATGTCTAGCACAAAGGGAGTTTTAGGATTAAGTGCGAGACCAAATAAAGGGGTTTTTCGTGCCAATTTTTTAAGACACCTATAGGTCAAAACTGCTGCAAAACCAAAAGAGAATGTTTTTGGGTTATGGGGGAAAAAATTAATTGTTAATTAATTATTTAAAAAGAAAAAAAAATAAATTTAAATTTGTTTTTAAAATTTTATAATCAAATTTAACATTTGATTAATTATTGGATAATTAAGGAAGTTATTTTTAAGATAATTTCCAAGAAATTTTATATTGGGAAACAAAAAACCCGCATTTTTTTGTCCAAAATAAATTTAAAAGGGGTTTTGGGTATCAGTTTTTAAAAAGATAAGAATTCAGTTTTTAAAAAACCCAAAAAAAACCCCCCCCCCCCCCCCCCCCCCCTCCCCCCCCCCCCCCCCCCCCCCCCCCCCCCCCCCCCCCCCCCCCCCCCCCCCCCCCCCCCCCCCCCCCCCCCTCCCCCCCCCCCCCCCCCCCCCCCCCCCCCCTCCCAAAACCGGGGCCGAATTTCCCGTAGGGGAAAAGGGCTGCACACGTTTTTCGGGTAAAACCCCTTTACGGGGGTCTACAACTCTCTCAACGGTGCCAGTACGGTGTATCCCCTCTTTCCTTTTAAGTTTTTTGTTTTACAAAGGTAATCCACTGAAACACTCTTTATTGTATCGTATGGTTTAGGATTTGGAAAACCTTTGATTTTGGGGAAACGGGTTTTTGTTATCCGCGTTCATTTTTCTTGTTTTCTCTCGATTTTCCCAAAAAGTCTTTTCCCTTTTTTTTTAAAACAAGGACTCGTTTTTTCACATACAAGCATATTTACTGTTTTCTGCCCAAAAAGTGATGGGAATTAGAATCACTAACATTGCCCTTGCTCTTCAAAAAATTTCTATTCCCCCTTTTAGCAACTCCATTTTGTTGTGGGTTCTAGGGCACTATACTTTTTTTTCAACCCCTTTTTTTCATCAAAAAAGATTTAAGTCAGCATTTTTAAATTCTTTTCCCTTTATCTGATCTTTTTTTATTTTCAATTTGTTTTGGTTTTTTCTACTCTTTTCACAAAGGGTTTTTGATCAGTCCACTTTCTCACCTTTGTTTAAGAAAGTACCCAATGAATCTTGATAACACAATAATGACCAAACAATATGACTTCTTTCCAATACTCATTACTTTGGTTTTGACCAAACAGATCCAATGTAATAGCTGAAAGGGTGTGAATGGTGTTTATTTCTTGGATTGGAGATATTTGTTTCTTTCCTTTCAACGGCTACACAATTTTTTCCCATAAAAATTTCCTTTCATAGCAAACCTCTTACCAAATTCATTTTTACAAAGGGGTTTCTTTTTTTTTTGAAATTCATGTGACAAAACCTTCGTGCCATAAGGATGTTTCACTTTTTGAATTTTAGAAATTAAACACCTTAGTGATGGAATTTGATGAAGCTTTGTTCAAGTCCAAACAATAAACATTGTCCTTCTGGGAGTTCTCAATAGATCAGCTTTCATCAACTATTTTTTAATTCGGGAGAGAGAAAATGCATTCACTTCATTGAATAATAGCTATGCTTTTTTTCACAAACCTTGATACACTTTAAAAAGTTGTTCTCAATTTCTCAAAATATACACTTCCCCCAAGGTTAAATACCTCTTGGGTTTCCTTACCTTTTCCCCAAAACTTTCCCCCTTTAGATTATCACCAAAGGGAACATACCCCCATTGAACCTTTTAAAACCTCAAAATGAGTAGCATTGCCTGTCATTCCTGGCAACCACTGTCCCCATGCCATAAATCCTCCCCCCTCCCTTGTTCCCGCACACAAGTAAAAAAGGTTAGTACTTAAGGAGATCCAACCCACAGCTTTGGATCACCTTTTTCATTTAAAATAAGCATGTGTTACCACCTTAGGTTTTTTGGGAAAATCACAGAATTGGGAAGATCATGGGTTGAGTCTGTATAATGATTTTGGGTTTTCCCCAGTTTTTTGAACTCCTAATACTGCTAGCTTTTTCTTTGATGGGCTGTTTTCCCCGCAGCATTTGCAAATGCTGCTTTCCCCATTCTGCTTTCATCTTTTTGGGGTCAATGCCATTTCTTAGGTACCCAAAACTTTTACCACTGTTTGTCTAGAATAAGACTTTGTTCTTTAAAAAACCTCTTTTGGGCTTTTAAGTTATTCCAATCTTTTTTTGGGCCCAATTTCCTTTCCCAAACAAATTTTATTTTGTAAACCCCCTAATTTTTTTGGGTTGAAAAGCATTTTTAGCTAAGGGTTCAGCTTCAGATATAAAACAAGGTTTTGGTTTGTTTATCTTTTTTTAATCAATCCCTTTGTTTTTGTGCCCACTACTTTTTCCCAATTTCTCTATTTCCTCTGACTTTTAAATTTGTTGGACCCTTTTCTTTTTGACATAAATATCATTAATCTTTTTCTTTGACAAAAAAAAAATTATTCCATTAGAACCTGTCACACTAGAGTCCTTTTTCTTGTTTTTCTTACTTTGGTCATTGGGAAGGACTCCTTGGATCTACTTCTGTGACTTTTTGAAGGTAGTTCTGTTTTTGTCAGTCTTTTTAAGAATCTGTGGTTTTGGGGTATTATTGTTTTTGTAAGGTGGGGGTTGGTGTGATTCCCATTTCCCCTTTTAGACATCATGAACTTTAGATTTTTGAAGTTCTTCCAAGCCTTTTAAGAATTTGAAAATTTTCTAGTTTTCATTAGCTCTTGTAAGTTCTTCTTTTAAACCTTTTTTAGTTCACTGACAGATTTAGACAATTTTTGTCAAGACCTTTTTTTCCCATTCCCAAAAATTTAAATCATATCCATTTGTACTTCATTCTCCTATAGGACTTAATCTTTCCTCTAATTAGCTAAACAACAAACCCCTTTTTGCTTGATTTTTACCTTTTTAAACTGTCACACAGGATTTTATGATCTCTTACTTTCTAACAGTTTTTCCCAAAAATGATTGAAGCAAAGTTTAGTTTTTTTACCTCTTTTGTATCCCGATGATGTGTCCTCATTACTTTTACCATGATGCTGTGTTCGCACTCCTTCTTCAGCTTTTTATCACCCAGCAAAACCTCTTCTTTTAGAAACCAATCCGAGATGCCCTTTGGGTTTTATGGCCTTTGTATCTTTCTGACTTTTTGATTTTCTGCTGTGATTGGGGGATTCTGCTCGTGTGCTTTTTTGTCCTTTGCTTCCTTGCAAAGTGCCAATTTTAGACAATTAAAGCCAAATTTTTCTTGTCAAAACCCAACCTGTCACTTCTCCCCATCCCAAATTTCTTTCTCCTGTTCTTTTTATGAATCTTTCATTCTAAAAATTATCATTTCCATCTCCACTTTAGATCCATCTCTTCAAAAACACAGCATTTATTTGATCAAAACCCCATCACAAAGGCAGTTGACTGATTGCTAATAAACTTCAAAAACTTTCCATGACCTTGATCAGTTTTAGTGCAAATACAGTACCTAATG
>JARYMX010000163.1:0-59182 GCA_030169165.1 Centaurea solstitialis
CCTATCTCGAGTCCATCTCGAGTGCAGATCATGTGAGAGTGGCTATCTCGAGTCTATCTCGAGTGTGAGTCACGTGAGCGTTTATCTCGAGACTATCTCGAGTGGTGTAAGTGTCATCTCGAGTGTCCACGTGTCATCTCGAGTGTACACGTGTCATCTCGAGTGTCCACATGTCATCTCGAGTCTATCTCGAGTCTCTTCCGCGTCTTATTTCCTATCTTGAGACCGTTGAGTGTTCAAATATCTATCTCGAGTCTATCTCGAGCCCATCTCGAGTCTATCTCGAGTCTATCTCGAGTCTGTTCCGTGTCCGTGTGTATCTCGAGACGTTCTATATTCACGCGGTTTCGAGTCTGACACGCGAATAAGATTGTGACACGTGGCATACTCATCATTTTCAAATCTCCTCCTATAAATACTTCATTCAAATCTACGATTTAATCTTTTTGAATCGTTCTTGTTCATGCGAAGATTGTTGAAGCCGAAGCCTGTTTGAAGCCAAAGACTTAGCATTTTACCTCTTGTATTAGCTGTTTAGTGTGTGTTATTGTAACCGATTTCCGAGTCTTTACGATTCCTATAGGTATTCACTCATTATCATATACCGAATAGGATAGTAAATACGTAATTTTGTAAACACTCATCTAATACGGGGTAAACAACTTGGGTTTGTATTCCTTGCTGATCATATTTAAAACATAAGTGTGCATGATTCATTGTTCGAATCATATGGACTTGGATGAACGAATACTTTGATCGTAAATGACCTTCAATTCAATGTATATGTTTTGAACTCAGTATATTATACAATGGACATTAATAGGATAGGACCGTGATCAGTTTCTATAATAGATGTTATCCGTCATAATAAACTAACTAAACTAAAAATGTCATAACTATTTGGTTGGTATTTTTACTGAGTTCATTATATAACATTCGTGGTCATTCATTCTTCATAAATATTCAATGTCCCACACTTAATGGATTTTTCATTCAAATCCATGTTTTTCAAAGCGTAATAAAATAATAAAGTGATAATGTTTTTGTTTAACGATCTAATCCTTTGTCACTATATCAGATATGGCAGACTACGTTTTTCCAGACACCGAGTCACTGGAAATTCCACGTATCTTATCCGAACGCACCTCCATGCATCAACCTCACCTAGATGCCGATCGACAACTATTGCAAGCTGCTCTCTTTCTTGATGAAAAACCGAATAATGTGGTATATTCGGTACATGCGAAGACTAAAGCTCCGGTGATAGCGGAAATCCTGAAGAATCACCCGTTATTTGTTCCTGTGACGAAAGAGGCTGATGTTCCTCTCATTTATGTACAACAAGCCTGGAAACTATTGGAGTTTCATGAGACGGAAGATCGGTGTTACTACACGACAAAGGTGGACCACTTTACAATCAACTTTGGACTCAACAAATTCCGTCATTTGTTGGGATTTCCTTTGGCTACGAGTCGACCGGGTGCAGCACAGTTTGAACCGTTTGATAGTGTTGATGAAGCTATAGCCAGTGTGCGTTCGATTGGCTACAATGCAGAATTGAATACAACTTCCGGGTTCAACAAGACGAATCTGCCTCCTACCTACAACACCTTGTTTACTATCTTGAATCGCTGCTTGACTGGGAAGAAGACAGCTCACGACACGGCCACACAGTCAATGTTTCTACTTTTTCAAGGAGTGCTGTTTAATCGACACTACGATTATGCAGCACTGATCTTTCACGACATGCACGAGTTCAAGGGCAGGAACCCTAATCATTTGGCGTATCCTCGTTTCCTAAGTATTCTGATTGCGAGTGCGATGGAGCAGAATCCAGAGATTCCAAGACGACTCAACTCGGTCAAAGTCAAGCATTTTCCATTTCAGTCTGTTCGGTATCCACCAACAGTATTTGGTCCAGAGATTCCACTTTTCAGTGAACTACTTGCGTATGCTGATCAGGGGTTAAGTGTGTTAGAGAGTATAGGGCAAAGTACGCATCTATGGTCCAACCAGAACCGGCGGGACCTTCCCAGGATGCCATCCATAGAAGTGAGGGTATAGTACTTAGGGACCAGAGATCACGGATCCTGGTCAGGGTGTGCAGAGGGAAAATACCGAGAGGGGACTTGGTGGGGACCTCCCTGATCAGCCAGCACATTCTTCTACTGCGAATGTTGCTGCGCATATCGGACAAATCAGCTCGGCAGTTCAAATGGACGACGTCTTTGCAGCTGCTGATGATGAACATGCGGTAAATCAACCGTTTGTACAACTGCAAGATGAAGATCAGCTTGTAGACTATGAGCTCTCACCATTGGATATGACTACTTTAGAATCTTTTGGTGATCATGAGGTTGAGCCCTTGCCCGTGCATGTTGAACAGCTTGTTCCTCTCTACACTCCAGTTGAGATGGATCAACGTCTTACAATTCTGATGGGTTATGAGTCTTCCGGCTCAGTTTCTTCCGAGGATACTCTCGTACTTCCTTCGGACTCCGATGCTGCATGTGACATGGATGCTCAAACCGAAGAACTTCAAGGTTCGGATGCTGATGATAGTGATGATGATGCTGACATGCCTGACCAAGGCTCGAGTCGACTGTTGACTCTCGGTGAAATAAGGACGGATGAGGGAGTATCAGTTGAAAATCCGGATGTGAGGATGAGTGAAGGGGAAGGAGAAAAAGATGGTGAGTGTGAGATAGGGGCCAGAAAAGAAGTACAAACCCCTCCCCAAGCCGAGTCTAGCTGGGTAGCCACATCCACTAGGGGTGAGCATTTGTTGCCATCACCTATTGACCAAGACATGAGATCCCCACTCATGCAATGCACAACCCAACTCAACCACTCTACCGTTTCTCAACAAACGGTAGTTTCAACTTCTCACGGGGATTTATCACAACTTGTACCTATTCCTCATTTGGAGGTTGGTGGTACCGATATAGTGAGGCAGCTGCCCCCGCCCACGACTTCAATTCAAATCACATCGAGTCTAGAACCAATTGTATCTAATGCAACTCTTTCTTTGGTTAGGACACCGGTGCAAACCACTTTTGCAGGAGGCTTTAGTAGCCCTGCCGGAACCACCGGAGTAAGTTCTGCATTTGTTGCGGGCTTGCAAGGACCGGAGGGAAATCCCATCAGTGCTAACATTACGCCAACGCTGAACATGGGTTCCTTAGGTTCTACCTTTGGATCAACGAGAAGTCTAAGTGACCTCGGTGTTAGTTTACCCGTATCTCCGATCATTACAGCACTCAGGCAGCAGTCTACCATTCTGGGTTCCTCCTCAACACCCGTTGGTAGTTCCTCATCTGCCTCTTCTTCAGCAACTCAATCATCCACTAATATCTGCTTCATCAGCATCAGATGCACCATCCTCTTCTGCACCATCCTCCTCTGCACCTCCTCAGACTGGCACGACATCATCTCCTGATGTGGATCTTTCTCGTATGCCTGTTGTGATTACAGCTAATCAACTTATCACACGTTCTCTGTTCCGGGCGAATAATGAACAGATGGCGACTGTAATCAAGCAACAGACAGAGCGTATCTCGGCCTTGGAAAAACAGGTTGCGGCTTTAGCAAAAGGCAAAGCACCGATGCCTGATCCTCCTGCTCAGCCTACTCAATCAGCGGCTGACTCTCTGTCAATTCCTGAGTTAAAGGGACTTTTATTCTCTAAACTCTTGGAAGCTGGTTCCTCTGAAGACAGTGATCTAGTGGGTATTCTTCAACAACAAACTGCTCTTCAGCAACGTGCCATTCAAGAGCAACGGTCTCAATCTCACTTGGTCACGCATACAGAGTTTCAACACTTTCAAGCGTCTCTTGATGCTTCTCTCACAAAGACCTTTACCGAGATCAACAAAATGTTCACTGAAGGATTGTCCCAGTTATCAGAACGGATCCGAGGTGTTGAGGAAACATGTCAAGCGGCAGCCAGACGGCCCACAAGAAGGCATGATGATCATGATGATCATGATCGTCATGAGGGGGAGAGGAAACGCAGAAGATTGGAAAGTGAGCCGTCCAGGGCGCCAACAACTTCGGGAGTAAGGATTGTTGACAGATTTGAGGAACGGCCACCGAGAGAAAAGCAACCAGCACGTCACAGAGATTCTATTGTTCTTGCGGGAGGTGAACAGATGGAAACAGAAGAACCAGTCATGCAATCTACTCTTGACTTTCTGAATTCTATTCAGGAAGAGATGCCAGAGGAAAGGGTTGAAGAAAGCAGAGTGAAGTTTTCAGGGGCTTCTAGTTCTCTGTCAGAAATAGATAGAGTTCTAGCGCTTCTGGATAATGTAGCTTCTGAGCTTAGGGATTATCAAGTTCCAAATGAAGAAATCAATGATGCAAGATGTGCGGAAGACATAAGACTGAAAGATATGTTTGATGATGTAGAGTTTGACTTTGAAAAGGAAAAACCAGTGGATGATGTGGAAGGACCGAGCCTAGAAGAAGTGTTGCCTCAAGATGATTTGATGCCGGTTGATCCGAAGAAAGTTGAATTGTGGGAAAAGATGAAGGCTAGCTCTGGGAAATTTCTTAAGAGGACTGAATGGGATCGATTCACTAGAGCAACTGGAAAGTATTTGGAGGAGAGGTACAAGAGTAGGTTCTGCTATCATGAGAGAAAGTTGAGCTACACAAAGCTGTATGGGATAGAAAACTTGAAGAAAGAGCTGAGAACTGAGTACATTCACATGAGGAGGGTGAATAGACAAAGAAGAGAAATGCTAGTGTCTGATCACAAGTTTGTAAGTGTAACAAGTTACAAGACTAGCAAGTTGAGCGCTTATCTCTACCCTGTGATTGCTTTTAGAAGAGATGATGGAAAAGAGTACACTATCACAGAGGCAGATTTTCAAGACGTGAGCTTTGATGTGATTTTGGGGATACTGTATGATTTGAAAGGAAAGTCTTTCAGAACAGAGGAGGAGATAATTGCATTAATAGCAATTGTCAGACATGTCAAAGTATCTATCTCCTTAGCTCATCTTTATGACTTCCAGCTCGGATTGGAAAATTGGACTTCCAAGCTTTTCTGTCACAAGCCTCGAAGAAATTTAATTGGAGATGAAAAGGATCTTGTCATGTACACTGTGTTCTATGATGCTGAAGAAACTGAGATATCTTGTGTGTATCCTGATTCCATGGGAAACAAGAAGAGAATGTATTCTCATGAGGTGATGCTGTACTGTGATGATACTTTGAAGATGGTGATGGATAACTTGAATCTCAGGTTACAAATGGACAGTCACAATGTGCATGACATTTCTGCTGCAAACAAAGTACTGATCAGACACTTTGTAAGTGAAATTGATAGAAGGTTGAGGCTCAGAGTTGACATCAGATTTGCAGAGATCAAATTCAAGCTTCGGAAGCCGTCTGTTAAGTAGTTTTGAGAGTTGGTTGTCATTTACTTTTTGATGTCCTTCTTCTTTTATAAAAGGGGGAGATTGTTAATGTAGAGTTTATATAAGAAGTTGAGGGACTTGAAGTGTAATTTTCTATTTCCTAGGGTTGGGGTATAAATACCCCAATGCCTTTGTATTGTAAGGTTGGACGTTCATTTGCAATGACATAGACTTGTGACTTTCTCTCTACATCTCTCTACATACTTTCTCTCTCTACATGTTTTCCTTATGTTCTTGAGTTTCTAACTCAATCTTGTTGAGATTGTGTTAGATTTGGATTCATTCACACTAACAGATTACGACTGATAATGGATCGGTTCCAAACAGATAACCGTTTGAAACCTAAACCCCCACAATCCAACGGTCTACAGACAGAGTTCCAAGCAACCTTACACTTACCCTTAGAAGAGTCTCCATGTGCCCAAAGAAAATCCCGAAAACAAGCTTCCAAGTCATGGATCACCACCGAAGGAAACAGAAAAACCGCCATCCAATATAATTGAAGCGACTGAAGCACCGAGATAATCAACTGTTTCCTACCACCAAATGAAAGAAATTTTGATTTCCAATTCTGAATCCGATCTTTCACTTTAGCTACAATAATCCCAAAATCAGCCGCTTTTAAGGAAATCGGTGATAAAGGAACTCCAAGATACCGAATAGGAAACGACCCCTCCCGGAAAGGAAGACAAGTCAGGATTGCCAGTTTCTCACTTTCCGCAACATTCCCAAAAAACACATCACTTTTCTGAAGGTTAGGTGATAACCCAGAACGCGATGCAAAAAGATCCAAAGCTTTCTTCAAAATGCCAACAGACGCAACATCACCATGCGTAAAAACAAATAGGTCATCTGCAAAACACAAGTGAGTAAGGTGGAGATCCGCACAACCATGATGATATCCAAAAGCTTCAGCCTCCGCGATACAGTTTTTAAACAACATGCCAAAACCTTCCATGATAATAGTGAATAAATACGGAGAAAGGGGGTCCCCTTGCCGAATACCCCTTTCCCCTTGAAAATAGCCAACCGATTCACCATTAAGACACAAGGAAAAAGAGGTTGTTGAAACCATCTCCTTGATCCATCTTATAAGAACTGGATGGAAGCCCAACCCCTGTAGCATGTTAAAAAGATACTCCCAATTAACCATGTCATAAGCCTTCCTCAAATCTATCTTGAAAGCGCATCTCGGAGGACCCTTAGACAGGTGATAACCCACCACCAATTCGTGTGCCATAAGAATATTATCACATATCTTACGACCCGGAATAAACGCGGACTGGGAATTACTGATCAGATTACCCAAATACGGTTTCATACGCTCCACAATCACCTTAGCTATACATTTATAAAGAACTGCGCAACATGCTATAGGCCGAAAATCAGAAACCGAATTGACTGACTTCGGCAATAAACAAATGAGAGTATGATTCAGTTCTTTCGCCAACCTACCACGATAAAAAAAGTTATGTATAGCAAGCAACACATCCGAACCTGTTACCTCCCACGTGGCTTTGAAAAATTTGGAAGAGAAACCATCCGAACCCGGTGCCTTATCATTACCAATCTGAAAAATAGCATCTTTAATCTCCACATCCTCAATTGGTCTAATCATATGATTAGCATCAGAAAGAGGAAGCTTAGTAACAAATAAGTCCGGTTCCATACAAGGATTGAGCCCCACAGCTTTAGTACCAATAATCGATTTGAAATGATCAATAAAGGCCGTTGCTACCTCCATTCCATACACAAACTGACCATCCGCGTTACACACCGAATGCACATGATGAGAATGCCTCTTCTCTTTAACAACTTGGTGAAAATATCGAGTATTCGAGTCTCCCTCTGATAACCATTTAACCTTAGCCCGCTGCTTAGCCGCCCTCATATCAATCCAACATGCTTGCTGATAAGCTCCACGAAGATGTTCAAGATCATCCCTTAGACTATCATTGAATGGATCCAAGTCTATTGCAAGTTGCACAACATCAAGTTCATGCTTCAATAAAGAAGTTTTCTCCGATAAATTCCCATAAGTAGACCGCAACCTTCTGAGCGGAGATTTGAGCATTTTCAGCTTAGAGGTAAGACGATACATAAACGTACCCTCAATGTGCACATTCCAATGGCATTTGACAATGTCAAGAAACTTGCTATCTTGAACCAGAAAGTTGTCAAACTTAAACCCATAGTTCCGTTTCTTAAGATCACCTTTAAAGCTTATAAGACCAGGCGAATGATCAGATAAGCCTCTAGGTAAAAATCTAGCCGTAGCATCTTGAAACACTCCCGTAAAATCCGTGTTAGCTAGTATACGATCAAGCTTCCTTCGCAAACCAGCTTCCTCCCTCGGTTTTTGACACCAGGTGTGGTGCACACCCATAAACCGAACATCAAAAAGCTCCACATCTTCAACACAAGCAGCAAACTCCAACATATCGGCATTCCGTCTGGATTGGCCCCCTAGAGCATCATGTGGAAAAAGTAAACAGTTAAAATCTCCCACAACCAACCAAGGTTTATCACCCAAAAGCACCTTAAATTTGCGCAAACCCGACCACAAGGCTCGACGATCACTTCCACGATTAGCAGCATACACGAAAGAAACAAAAAAAGAGTCTTGAGTATCATGAAATCTAATCTCACAATGCATAAATTGTGAGTGAGACTCCAAAACCATCAAATCAACAACCGAATTATCCCAGGCAACAATGATCCGAGTACCAACATCCGAATACATTTGATTAGATATCCAAGACCATCTTCGAAAAACTCGATCACACGTCGACTGCAAAACCTCCACACGCAAGTGAGACTCCAAAACCGCACACACATGTAATCTATAATTACTAATAAACGATCTGACCTCCAACTGCTTATCCGAGGCATTTAAACCCCGAATATTCCAGAAAGCCAAGTTAAACATGGGAAACAGATTTAAGTTTTGTGTAGCTTCGTTTTCGTTTTCTGCTTATCCAATTAGGGTTTTGTGTAGCTTCGTTTTCGTTTTCTGCCGCTAGGGTTTGTTTTCTTAGGGTTTTCGTTCGTAACCCTAGTTTCCTTGGCGGCTGGTTGGTTTTGTTTCGCTGCACGACTATTTTGTCGTTTCCGCTTGTGCTTTGCGCTTAGGGTTTGCATGTTGCATGCGGTTTTTGCATTTATTGGCGCCGCTAGGGTTTTGTTCGATTAGGGTTTCTTTCTTCCGTTGACTTGTGACGCACGCTAGTTGTGGTGATCGTTGTGTGCTTCGCTGGTTCATCTATTTCTGCACCGTTACGGTTTGGCAAGGTTTCAGCGCTTAGGCCTTCGTTACCTTGTATCGGCCGTGACCGTCGTAGCTATAGTGAGCTAGGGTTCATACGATTGTTATCGTAGCTAGGGTTCCGTTGCGTGTCAATGGAGTCTGATTGTGTGGATTCGATGGATGTCGAGGTAAGTGTTGAAGAGAGGCGTTTTGCTGAAGGCTTTCCTTCCCTTGCTGAGAATCCTCCTCGAGTTTCGGTTTTCCAGCGATTGTCTGATCATGGTCCGTCCAAACGTTTGCAATTTTCTGATGTTGAGAAACGTAACTTTGCTTCGGTTGTGGGTGATAGCAAGTCTACTTCTTTGCAGTTCTTTCCACCTCAATCCAAAAGTGATGCTCGTGTTACAATTCCGATTGAGTTGGCTAAACTAGCTGCTAAAAGATATCACACAACGCTTGTGGGTATTTTTTTAGGGTCGAGGGTACCGTTTTGGTTAGTGCAGCAATCGGTGAAGCGTGCTTGGGGTAAATTTGGGTTTTCTGAATTGATGATGAACTCGAATGGGGTTTACTTTCTGAAGTTTAATGATGAAGGTGGGTGTAATCAAGTGATCAGTCATGGACCGTTATTCATTAGGGATGCACCTTTCTTTGTTTCTACATGGGACCCGTCTAAAGGCTTGACTAAACCGGTGCATTCAACGTGTCCTCTGTGGATAAAACTCCACAATATTCCTTTAGCCGCCTTTAACTTAGAGGGTATTGGTCGTATTGCTAGCACTATTGGGGTCCCGAAGCAGATGGATGCTGCTACTGCATCTATGTGTGATCGTGCGTGGGGTAGGCCAGGATTTGCCAAGGTTCTGGTGGAAGCATGGGCTATAGGAGAACTGAAAAGGGAGATTGAGGTGGTCATTCCAAGTTTGTCTGGAGATGGGGAGACTATGGTAAAAGTGAAAGTGGAATACCTTTGGGAACCTATCCAATGTGAACATTGCATGGTTTTTGGGCACAAAAAAGCGGCTTGTGTAAAAGCCGTGACTAAGGCTGAACCAAAAATGAAGGAGGTTGATGCGGATGGTTTTACTAAAGTTCCAACAAAACACTGGGTACCGAAAGCTAAACCGTTGGATGGTGCTTCCTCGTCTGGAACACGTAAAGAGGACCTCGTGGACAAATCTATACCTTCTAGTGTACCTGATGAGAATTTGGATGCCACTATGGTTCAAGAGAACGATGTACAACAAGATGAGCGGGGACCAGAGACGTCTAGCCCTGTACGGAATCAAGTGGTGAATATTGACTCGCAAGAGGTGTTGCACGATAGTGAGGAATCTTTGGGAGAGGGTTTGCATGGTAAACCGAGTATAGAGCAGCCGATTGTAGATACGGTCATAAATCTTCTTCAACCTCCTCCAGCTCCGTCGAAACCTCCTATTAAAGGTATTTTGAAGAACACTAACCGCTTTTCAGTCTTGGCTGATGAGGAACGGAGGAAAAAGGAGATTTCGGGTAAGCTTGGCAATAGCACAAAGGGAAGTGAGGATACTTCGTTGGGTTCGGGTAAGCTTGGCAAGAGTACAAAGGGAAGTGAGGATACTTTGTTGGGTTCTAGGATGCAAGGCGCCTCTGCCCGTTTATCATAAATGATTAATTTTTGCTGTTGGAATATCCGTGGGCTTAATTCACGGATAAAGCAAAAGGAGGTAAGGGAATTAATTCGTTCGCAGGGCCTTTCGTTTTGTGCCATTGTAGAGACGCATGTAAAAGCTGATAATTTGGTTTCTATATGTGAGTATGTGTTTGGCTCTTGGAAATGGGTGTCTAATTCTAGTGTTTCGGATTTGGGTACACGTATTCTTATTGCTTGGGATGAGGATACAGTTGATGTCATGGTTCTTGATACACATGCACAATTTATACATTGTTTTGTTAAGTTACGTGGCCAGGCGTCATTCTTTATTACAATTGTGTATGGTGCAAATGGTGTTATTGATCGTAAACAGCTTTGGTCGGGGCTTCGTAAGGCCAAGGTAATTATGGGTACTAAGCCGTGGGTTATTATGGGGGATTTTAATTCCATGCTTTTTCCACATGATGGGTTCGGTGGATGTTCACGTCGTAACCTTAGTATGGATGACTTTGGTGCGTGTGTTGAGGATGTGGAAGTGGTTGACTTGAATTACACGGGAATTCAATACACATGGATCCAAAAGCCTAAAGGAGGTGATGGTCTTCATAGAAAGCTGGATAGAATTATGGGTAATGTGGAGTTTATGGCCTCCTTTGAGGGATCTAGGGCTTCGTTTAACCCGGCTGGTATTTCGGATCATGCGATTGGTCTTCTCCACATTGCTGCCATAAAGCGTAATAAAGTCAAGGGATTCAAATTTGATAACTTTATTGCGGATCATGATGAGTTCCTTCATACGGTCTCTATAGAATGGGGTAAGCCGGTCTTTGGCTCGTTTATGCATAAGTTACTTACCCATCTAAAGAGATTAAAACAGCCTCTTAGGAGATTACGTGGACGTTTTGGAGATATTTCTAGAAAGGTTTCGGTGCTTAAGAATGAACTGGATGCGATTCAGCTTGCGTGTGATCTGGATCCGTCTAACCCAGAGCTTCTACAGGATTTAGCGCATCTTTTAGTTGCTTATGAGCAGGCCCTTTTGGATGAAAACACTTTCCTTAAACAACGTGCGAAGGTCAAATGGTTGAATGATGGTGATGCTAACACCAAATTTTTTCATAATGTTGTTAAGGAAAGGAGAGGACGTAACACCATCCGTTCTATTGCTGATTCGAATGGAAGCTTTGTTTATGATGATGCGGTTGGTGATGTTTTGTTCCACCATTTTCGGATTTTTTTGGGTATGCGGGATATGCAAGTTTCTCCGGAAATGCCTCTTGATCTTTTTGTAAACCGGCTTTCTTTAGCAGAGTCGCTACATATGATCCGGCCAATTACTGATGATGATATAAAATGGGCAGTTTTCAATATTGGTAATGATAAGGCTCCAGGATCGGATGGTTTTTCAGCTAGATTCTTCAAGAAAGCTTGGCATGTTGTGGGGAATGATGTCCTTTTGGCAATCCATAACTTTTTCTATACGGGGAGACTAACAAAGGAGATCAACCATACATTGCTTTGTCTTATACCTAAGGTGCCGAATGCTTCTAGTATTTCGGACTTTAGACCCATCTCGTGTTGTACGGTGTTGTACAAGATCATCTCCAAGATTATTTCTGAACGCTTAAAACCTTACCTATCTTCGTTGATTAGCCCAACTCAATCGGCTTTTATCCCAGGGAGACGAATTTCGGATAACATTCTCTTGGCACATGAGCTTGTTGCAGGTTATCAAACTAACAAAGGGCAGCCAAGATGTGTGTTTAAAATTGATCTCCGGAAGGCTTATGATACGGTAGATTGGGGTTTTTTGGCTTGCATGCTTGAGGGGTTTGGCTTCCACCCTGTGTTCCGACATTGGATTGATGAGATGCTGCGTACTTCTTCCTTTTCTATATCTATTAATGGGGACACTCATGGTTTTTTTAAGGGAGCTCGGGGTTTAAGACAAGGAGACCCAATCTCCCCTTATCTGTTTACCATTGTTATGGAAGGCTTTTCTATGATCCTTAAACAATGTATTGTAGAAGCTGAAAGTTTTACTTATCATCAACATTGTCAGGATCTTAGTATTACTCACCTTTGCTTTGCGGACGACCTATTTGTCTTCACGGGTGGTGATTTGGAGTCTGTGGAGGTTTTGAAGAGGGCTTTAGATCTATTTCGGATTAGATCTGGTTTGGAACCGAATTTGGCAAAAAGTGATGTTTTCTTCTGTAATGTTCTTCCAGAAAATAAAGATGTTATCCTTCAGACTCTACCTTTACATGCTGGTACTTTTCCCATTCGATATTTAGGTGTCCCTCTTTCACCTACTTGTCTTAGAGTGGGGGATTTCAATCCGCTTATGGATCGGGTTAAGCAAAGGATTCACAACTGGAAATCCAAGTTCCTCTCTTTTGGTGGTCGAAAGCAATTGATTACGTCTGTTTTACAGTCTATGCAATTGTATTGGATGTCTGTTTTTGCACTTCCTTCATCTGTAATTCATGACTTGGAAAAGTTGTTTCGAGACTTCTTATGGGCGCAAGGTGAGCAGTCGAGAGGGAAATGCAAAGTTGCTTGGGAAACAGTGTGTAAGCCAATCAATTGTGGTGGTTTGGGATTCAAGCGTTTAGCTTTGTCGAATCGTACTCTTCTTACAAAGCATATTTGGGATATTCTTACTCATCGCAAGACTCTTTGGGTGGATTGGATTTGGAACCATCGGATTATGCATGGGTCTTTTTGGAGCATTGTGCCTAGACAGAATTGGTCTTGGAGCTTTCGCAAACTCCTTGGCATTCGGTCTTCTATACGGAATTTTTTTGTCTATAAGGTGGGAGATGGCACGAGCATCAACGCTTGGGAGGATATATGGTTCTCTAATGGCCCGTTATCCTCCCTTATTAGCTTTCGGAGATTTCATGCTAGCGGATTCTCGTTGGATTCTGTTGTGGTGGATGTAATATCTCATTGTGATGGAGCTTGGCCGCAGATTTGGATGGAGAGTAATACGGATGCTTTTTCGGACCCAATGCCGGTTCTTGATGTTAATTCTAGAGGTTCCTTGTCTTGGCGGGGGCCAGATCTGATTGGTACTTCTTTCACGGTCCAACAAGCGTGGAGATCTCTTGATGGTCCGCACATCATAATACCTTGGACGAAGTATGTTTGGTTTAAAGGTAACATTCCTAAACATAGCTTCTGCTTGTGGTCGGCTTGCTACATCCGTCTTCCAACCCAAGACCGCATTCTTGCTTGGAAGGAGGTACCTCCGGATTTTGTTTGCTCCTTGTGTGGCGTGGAACAGGATTCGCATGACCATCTCTTTTTCCGTTGCCCTTATGCAATCGATGTTTGGCGGAAGGTAAAGAATGAAGTCGGTTTACATGGGTTTCATGAGTCTTGGAATCTAATTCTGCAGGATTTAGTGAGTGGTCAAGGCCCGGGACGTCTTATTCAAAAACTAGCTCTGGCGGCTTCTGTCTATTTCATTTGGATGGAAAGAAACAACAGACTCTTTAAAGGCATGAAGAGGCCTTCGATTCAGGTTTTCAAGGAGATCCGTAAAGTGATTTTGGACCGAATGGCTTGGAGGCATACGCTTTTGAGAAGACTTTCATGATAGTTCCTTTTTACTTGGTGTGTCGTTGTCTTTTGTTTTTTGTGCGGGGTGTTTTCCTGTTTGGTTGGCTGTTTGGTTTGCTTGTTTGGCTAGCTTTGGGGCTTGTCCTTAGCGTGTTGTTAACTTTTGGGTGTTAGTGCCCTTTGTTTGTTTCTTTTATAATATTGCCGGTTTTTACCCTAAAAAAAAAGCATGTATTCTGTAGATTGTATCCTTAACACGGTCTAAGGAGTTAGGTCGTTTCACAGTTAGTTGTTAAACGGTATTAAAACTTGTACTTTTTTAACCGTTTTCTCTTTAGATGTTACGAAAACACGATTACTTTGATTTACTTAACACATAAACATATACATAGGTGCTTATTATACACGGTTGTTTGAAATAAGATTGTACAGACGTGACTTCGTTACGGTTGGCTCGTACAATCGCGTAAAATCGAGAGTTGGTGATTCGTACACCCGTTTGAATAAGAGGCCTTTATACACGGTTGTTACGTATTACCATGTAAAAGCATGTATTCTTTAGATTGTATCCTTAACACGGTCTAAGGAGTTAGGTCGTTTCACAGTTAGTTGTTAAACTGTATTAAAACTTGTACTTTTTTAACCGTTTTCTCTTTAGATGTTACGAAAACACGATTATTTTGAATTACTTAACACATAAACATATACATATACACAGTTGTTTGAAATAAGATTGTACAGATGTGACTTCGTTACGGTTTGCTCGTACAATCGCGTAAAATCGAGAGTTAGTGATTCGTACACCCGTTTCAATAAGAGGCCTTTATACACGGTTGTTACGTATTACCATGTAAAACCTTGTATTCTTTAGATTGTATCCTTAACACGGTCTAAGGAGTTGGGTCGTTCCACAGTTTGTTGTTAAACGGTATTAAAACTTGTACTTTTTTAACCGTTTTCTCTTTAGATGTTACGAAAACACGATTATTTTGATTTACTTAACACATAAACATATACATAGGTGCTTATTATACACGGTTGTTTGAAATAAGATTGTACAGACGTGACTTCGTTACGGTTGGCTCGTACAATCGCGTAAAATCGAGAGTTGGTGATTCGTACACCCGTTTGAATAAGAGGCCTTTATACACGGTTGTTACGTATTACCATGTAAAAGCATGTATTCTTTAGATTGTATCCTTAACACGGTCTAAGGAGTTAGGTTGTTTCACAGTTAGTTGTTAAACCGTATTAAAACTTGTACTTTTTTAACCGTTTTCTCTTTAGATGTTACGAAAACACGATTATTTTGAATTACTTAACACATAAACATATACATATACACAGTTGTTTGAAATAAGATTGTACAGATGTGACTTCGTTACGGTTTGCTCGTACAATCGCGTAAAATCGAGAGTTAGTGATTCGTACACCCGTTTCAATAAGAGGCCTTTATACACGGTTGTTACGTATTACCATGTAAAACCTTGTATTCCTTA
Organism: Centaurea solstitialis; assembly: GCA_030169165.1. Lineage (NCBI taxonomy): Eukaryota > Viridiplantae > Streptophyta > Magnoliopsida > Asterales > Asteraceae > Centaurea > Centaurea solstitialis. Next base: position 15,376 of record JARYMX010000163.1, read on the forward strand.
GATTGTATCCTTAACACGGTCTAAGGAGTTGGGTCGTTCCACAGTTAGTTGTTAAACGGTATTAAAACTTGTACTTTTTTAGCCGATTTCTCTTTAGATGTTACGAAAACACGATTATTTTGATTTACTTAACACATAAACATATACATAGGTTCTTATTATACATGGTTGTTTGAAATAAGATTGTACAGACGTGACTTCGTAACGGTTGGCTCGTACAATCGCGTAAAATCGAGAGTTAGTGATTCGTACACCCGTTTGAATAAGACACTTTTGTACACGGTTCTAACGTATTACCATGTAAAACCTTGTATTCTTTAGATTGTATCCTTAACACGGTCTAAGGAGTTGGGTGGTTTCACAGTTACTTGTTAAACCGTATTAAAACTTGTACTTTTTTAACCGTTTTCTCTCTAGATGTTACGAAAACACGATTATTTTGAATTTCTTAACACATAAACATATACATATACACAGTTGTTTGAAATAAGATTGTACAAACGTCACTTCGTTACGGTTTGCTCGTACAATCGCGTAAAATCGAGAGTTAGTGATTCGTACACCCGTTTCAATAAGAGGCCTTTATACACGGTTGTTACGTATTACCATGTAAAAGCTTGTATTCTTTAGATTGTATCCTTAACACGATCTAAGGAGTTGGGTCGTTCCACAGTTAGTTGTTAAACGGTATTAAAACTTGTACTTTTTTAACCGTTCTCTTTAGATGTTACGAAAACACGATTATTTTAATTTACTTAACACATAAACATATACATAGGTGCTTATTATACACGGTTGTTTGAAATAAGATTGTACAGACGTCACTTCGTTACGGTTGGCTCGTACAATCGCGTAAAATCGAGAGTTGTTGATTCGTACACCCGTTTGAATAAGAGGCCTTTATACACGGTTGTTACGTATTACCATGTAAAAGCATGTATTCTTTAGATTGTATCCTTAACACGGTCTAAGGAGTTAGGTCGTTTCACAGTTAGTTGTTAAACTGTATTAAAACTTGTACTTTTTTAACCGTTTTCTCTTTAGATGTTACGAAAACACGATTATTTTGAATTACTTAACACATAAACATATACATATACACAGTTGTTTGAAATAAGATTGTACAGATGTGACTTCGTTACGGTTTGCTCGTACAATCGCGTAAAATCGAGAGTTAGTGATTCGTACACCCGTTTCAATAAGAGGCCTTTATACACGGTTGTTACGTATTACCATGTAAAACCTTGTATTCTTTAGATTGTATCCTTAACACGGTCTAAGGAGTTGGTCGTTTCACAGTTAGTTGTTAAACTGTATTAAAACTTGTACATTTTTTAACCGTTTTCTCTTTAGATGTTACGAAAACACGATTATTTTGAATTTACTTAACACATAAACATATACATATACACAGTTGTTTGAAATAAGATTGTACAGATGTGACTTCGTTACGGTTTGCTCGTACAATCGCGTAAAATCGAGAGTTAGTGATTCGTACACCCGTTTCAATAAGAGCCTTTATACACGGTTGTTACGTATTACCATGTAAAACCTTGTATTCTTTAGATTGTATCCTTAACACGGTCTAAGGAGTTGGGTCGTTCCACAGTTAGTTGTTAAACGGTATTAAAACTTGTACTTTTTTAACCGTTTTCTCTTTAGATGTTACGAAAACACGATTATTTTGATTTACTTAACACATAAACATATACATAGGTGCTTATTATACACGGTTGTTTGAAATAAGATTGTACAGACGTGACTAGGGGTGTTAACGAGCCGAGCCGAGTCGAGTAGTAGGTTAATCGAGCCGAGCTCAAAAAATAATACTGGGCTCGTTAAGTTAAACGAGCTCGATTTTATGTTCGGGATCGACTCGAGCTCGAGTATTATTAAGCTCGAGCTCGAGATAAACGAGCTCGAGCTCGAGTAGCTCGTTAAAAGCTCGACTCGCTAACACCCCTAGACGTGACTTCGTTACGGTTGGCTCGTACAATCGCGTAAAATCGAGAGTTGGTGATTGGTACACCCGTTTGAATAAGAGGCCTTTATACACGGTTGTTACGTATTACCATGTAAAAGCATGTATTCTTTAGATTGTATCCTTAACACGATATAAGGAGTTGGGTCGTTCCACAGTTAGTTGTTAAACGGTATTAAAACTTGTACTTTTTTAACCGTTCTCTTTAGATGTTACGAAAACACGATTATTTTAATTTACTTAACACATAAACATATACATAGGTGCTTATTATACACGGTTGTTTGAAATAAGATTGTACAGACGTCACTTCGTTACGGTTGGCTCGTACAATCGCGTAAAATCGAGAGTTAGTGATTTGTACACCCGTTTGAATAAGAGGCCTTTATACACGGTTGTTACGTATTACCATGTAAAAGCATGTATTCTTTAGATTGTATCCTTAACACGGTCTAAGGAGTTAGGTTGTTTCACAGTTAGTTGTTAAACTGTATTAAAACTTGTACTTTTTTAACCGTTTTCTCTTTAGATGTTACGAAAACACGATTATTTTGATTTACTTAACACATAAACATATACATAGGTGCTTATTATACACGGTTGTTTGAAATAAGATTGTACAGACGTGACTTCGTTACGGTTGGCTCGTACAATCGCGTAAAATCGAGAGTTGGTGATTCGTACACCCGTTTGAATAAGAGGCCTTTATACACGGTTGTTACGTATTACCATGTAAAAGCATGTATTCTTTAGATTGTATCCTTAACACGGTCTAAGGAGTTAGGTCGTTTCACAGTTAGTTGTTAAACTGTATTAAAACTTGTACTTTTTTAACCGTTTTCTCTTTAGATGTTACGTGTTAGAACAAGAAATCAAACAATTAAGATGAGAGAGAGATCATGAAGCCATATCTTTATTCATCCATGGAGGGAATAGAGAGAAAGTACAAAACACCTACAACTACACACACTTAATCTCTTGATACGACTCTCATAACTCTCTCAATTGCCTTTCCATCTCTATATATACTACAACGCTATAGCCCCTCTATCTATACAACATTTTACACTTTAAGCCCTCCCTTTCTATTATTTACAATAGAATGATTCTTTATAAAACTTTCACATATAAGGACATTTTATGTCCTAACAATCTCCCCCTAAAGTTTTATAAAGAGGCATCTCTGATCTTCTCCCCCTGCTTCTTTAAGAAAACTTTAGTAGCGCTCAGCTACGTTGCATATTCCAAGCTCCCCCTTAAAACGAGCTCTCAAACTTTTGAATCAAATGAACAGCAGCCTCAACGGACTCAAGCACAAACAGTTAGCCGCTGAACCCAATCGCCGACCCTCAAGCAAATTGGTTCATCCCGTTGTGGGATAGAAATAAGTGCGAATCACTTCGATGTATGAAACAGGGACATCAAAGAACAAAGAGTCTGACTGTCATCAGAAAACCTTCACCTCAAGAACTCTGAACTTGACAAGTACACAACTGTAAGAGCTTGGATCACTGAGGCACCATAATCAGGAAAGAACTAGGAGATGATACTGAAAGAGATGCAAATCTTCTTTAATCTCTCAACTGATCAAGAAATTAGCCGATTTCCTGAAGACCTTCAGAACTGAAACACAACCAAACTCTGCTTCAACCTTCTCAATCAGACAGATGATCATCGGCACTCGAACGTCTAGATCACAACCATAACTCCAGATCAATGATTGCAAACTTTCAAAGTTCTAGTTGATCAGGCCAGAACAATGATAGAAAGCACTCAAAGAGCTAGCATCCACAAGAACCAGAACAATGACGGATAGCTCTCAATACTCTAAGTGATCAGTTCAGAACACTGATAGAAACCAGTCAACGGTCTAGCTCCCACAAGGAAAAACTCCAGAAAAACGATTGCAGAAGCTCAGGTGTCTAACCAATACAACTGAAAACAAAATCTAATCATCCACAGTCTGAATATCGATAACAAATCCGGCTTATCTTCAAAGAATTTGATCAGTGGGGAAATGAGAGAAATTCAACTTGCAACTTGTAGTCGATTCCCGAAACAACTTCAGAGACAGAAAGAAACCAAGAATTGATTCAATCTTCTTAAACAGTCGGACGACAAGAACCACCAACAAAACTTCAGTACTGATAAGCGCAAAAACCACGACAACAATGAGTGGTTACAACAATGTCGCCCACAAGAAACCGTACACTCATTGAAGCTGGTGAGGGGGAGAGAACTGCTAAAGAACTAGATTCTGAAGAAAAGAAAGCAGGAAATCATCCTTCTGAATAATCCAACCAAACACAAAACTCAACCACCGACGTCTCGAAATTGTTTCAAATCTGACTTAGCTTCAAAGGGTTTTGGAACTGATGAGGGAATGAAAGAAATTCAATTTTCATAAAAGGAAAAATTGAATTTTGGGCTTTTATTGGGGTTTAGAAAAAAATAGAGATGGAAAAATTGGCCGTTTAAGCACAGGGATTTCTGAAGCTAACTAGAACTGGATTGGATTGGATCTGGATGGTTACAAAAATTGGTGATCAATCTTGGGCCAATCTGAACTTCACGGCCGAAAAAGAAATTTAGGCCCAACTGAATAAATCTTGCACGCTCGATTGATCCTTTAATCTTGAACTCACATCAGAGAAATAAATTCTGAACTGGATATGACATTTCAGCTCTTCAAATAAATGTCCCATCAAAAAAAATTCTGATAAGAAAGCTCTTTTAATCTCTAACCACCTGATGCGGGGGTTCCGCTGCCCGGTCAGCGGAAAAAAAAAATTTAGCCAAAAATTAAGGGGTTGAACTTGAACATATTCACAACAATGAAGAACAGGGACCATTGATGTCATAATCAGGAAAAAACGGGTCTAAAATCATAAATTCTTGAAATAGGAATTCAAGACTCGAAACACGCTTGAAAAACACTCGAAACAACAACTCACGCGCTGCCACGCGCCACGTACGCGCGTCCACGCGCTAAACACGCGCCCCACGCGCCTGAATACTTCGAGTAAGAGATAGAACAATTCGAGTATGACGTCATGCTTACGTCACATAAGCGGTCAGCATGAACCTCTGACTCGAGACATTTTGCTCTGACCGAGCACTGACTCACACAAAATGGTGCTGACCGCGTGTCTGACCGAGTGTGATGGCTCTGACCGAGCACTGATTCACAACTTTGACGCTGACCGAGCTCTGACTCTTCCTTTCATGCGCTGACCGAGCGATTTGGTGCTGACCAAGGTTTCTCTTGCTGACCAGACTCGAGACAAGACTTGTACTTGCTCCTGACACGAAAGTACACTCGAGACAACTTTATTAGCTGGCATAGTACACTCGAGATAGGCTTTTTCTGCATTAAAGTACACTCGAGATGACCTTTTCTGACTGAAATTTTCCATTTTGAGACTCGAGACAACAAATCAAGTCTCGAGACATCAGATCTGAACCGATTTTTCCATTTTTGAGTCACGAGACATAACAACTTGGACTCGAGACATATGAATTTGTACTCAAAAACTCCATTAAAGGACCTCCATTGATGAACTTCGAATAAAACCTCGAAAATTCATCAATATCTACTTAAAAATACATCAAATCTATACAAATATGCACCAAAAACTCAACTCTACAACATACAAACACCAATCCAGATCCAAAAACATCAAATCTTCATATCTTCAAGCTCCAATCCAATTTTCTCCATTTTTGCTCCAATCTTCAAAAATCCAAAATAAAACCTCTAATTGCTTGATTTCAAAGGATCGAAATGGATAATCCAATCCATTCCAGCTCTGATACCACTTGTTAGAACAAGAAATCAAACAATTAAGATGAGAGAGAGATCATGAAGCCATATCTTTATTCATCCATGGAGGGAAGAGAGAGAAAGTACAAAACACCTACAACTACACACACTTAATCTCTTGATACGACTCTCATAACTCTCTCAATTGCCTTTCCATCTCTATATATACTACAACGCTATAGCCCCTCTATCTATACAACATTTTACACTTTAAGCCCTCCCTTTCTATTATTTACAATAGAATGATTCTTTATAAAACTTTCACATATAAGGACATTTTATGTCCTAACATTACGAAAACACGATTATTTTGAATTACTTAACACATAATCATATACATATACACAGTTGTTGGAAATAAGATTGTACAGATGTGACTTCGTTACGGTTTGCTCGTACAATCGCGTAAAATCGAGAGTTGGTGATTCGTACACCCGTTTGAATAAGAGGCCTTTATACACGGTTGTTACGTATTACCATGTAAAAGCTTGTATTCCTTAGATTGTATCCTTAACACGGTCTAAGGAGTTGGGTCGTTCCACAGTTAGTTGTTAAACGGTATTAAAACTTGTACTTTTTTAGCCGATTTCTCTTTAGATGTTACGAAAACACCGATTATTTTGATTTACTTAACACATAAACATATACATAGGTTCTTATTATACATGGTTGTTTGAAATAAGATTGTACAGACGTGACTTCGTAACGGTTGGCTCGTACAATCGCGTAAAATCGAGAGTTAGTGATTCGTACACCCGTTTGAATAAGACACTTTTATACACGGTTCTAACGTATTACCATGTAAAACCTTGTATTCTTTAGATTGTATCCTTAACACGGTAGGAGTTGGGTGGTTTCACAGTTACTTGTTAAACTGTATTAAAACTTGTACTTTTTTAACCGTTTTCTCTCTAGATGTTACGAAAACACGATTATTTTGAATTTCTTAACACATAAACATATACATATACACAGTTGTTTGAAATAAGATTGTACAAACGTCACTTCGTTACGGTTTGCTCGTACAATCGCGTAAAATCGAGAGTTAGTGATTCGTACACCCGTTTCAATAAGAGGCCTTTATACACGGTTGTTACGTATTACCATGTAAAAGCTTGTATTCTTTAGATTGTATCCTTAACACGATCTAAGGAGTTGGGTCGTTCCACAGTTAGTTGTTAAACGGTATTAAAACTTGTACTTTTTTAACCGATTTCTCTTTAGATGTTACGAAAACACGATTATTTTGATTTACTTAACACATAAACATATACATAGGTGCTTATATATACACGGTTGTTTGAAATAAGATTGTACAGACGTCACTTCGTTACGGTTGGCTCGTACAATCGCGTAAAATCGAGAGTTGGTGATTCGTACACCCGTTTGAATAAGAGGCCTTTATACACGGTTGTTACGTATTACCATGTAAAAGCATGTATTCTTTTGATTGTATCCTTAACACGGTCTAAGGAGTTAGGTCGTTTCACAGTTAGTTGTTAAACTGTATTAATACTTGTAATTTTTTAACCGTTTTCTCTTTAGATGTTACGAAAACACGATTATTTTGATTACTTAACACATAAACATATACATATACACAGTTGTTTGAAATAAGATTGTACAGATGTGACTTCGTTACGGTTTGCTCGTACAATCGCGTAAAATGAGAGTTAGTGATTCGTACACCCGTTTCAATAAGAGGCCTTTATACACGGTTGTTACGTATTACCATGTAAAACCTTGTATTCTTTAGATTGTATCCTTAACACGGTCTAAGGAGTTGGGTCGATGTTACGAAAACACGATTATTTTGATTTACTTAACACATAAACATATACATAGGTGCTTATTATACACGGTTGTTTGAAATAAGATTGTACAGACGTGACTTCGTTACGGTTGGCTCGTACAATCGCGTAAAATCGAGAGTTGGTGATTCGTACACCCGTTTGAATAAGAGGCCTTTATACACGGTTGTTACGTATTACCATGTAAAAGCATGTATTCTTTAGATTGTATCCTTAACACGGTCTAAGGAGTTAGGTCGTTTCACAGTTAGTTGTTAAACTGTATTAAAACTTGTAATTTTTTAACCGTTTTCTCTTTAGATGTTACGAAAACACGATTATTTTGAATTACTTAACACATAATCATATACATATACACAGTTGTTTGAAATAAGATTGTACAGATGTGACTTCGTTACGGTTTGCTCGTACAATCGCGTAAATCGAGAGTTAGTGATTCGTACACCCGTTTCAATAAGAGGCCTTTATACACGGTTGTTACGTATTACCATGTAAAACCTTGTATTCTTTAGATTGTATCCTTAACACGGTCTAAGGAATTGGGTCGTTCCACAGTTTGTTGTTAAACGGTATTAAAACTTGTACTTTTTTAACCGTTTTCTCTTTAGATGTTACGAAAACACGATTATTTTGATTTACTTAACACATAAACATATACATAGGTGCTTATTATACACGGTTGTTTGAAATAAGATTGTACAGACGTGACTTCGTTACGGTTGGCTCGTACAATCGCGTAAAATCGAGAGTTGGTGATTCGTACACCCGTTTGAATAAGAGGCCTTTATACACGGTTGTTACGTATTACCATGTAAAAGCTTGTATTCCTTAGATTGTATCCTTAACACGGTCTAAGGAGTTGGGTCGTTCCACAGTTAGTTGTTAAACGGTATTAAAACTTGTACTTTTTTAGCCGATTTCTCTTTAGATGTTACGAAAACACGATTATTTTGATTTACTTAACACATAAACATATACATAGGTTCTTATTATACATGGTTGTTTGAAAAAAGATTGTACAGACGTGACTTCGTAACGGTTGGCTCGTACAATCGCGTAAAATCGAGAGTTAGTGATTCGTACACCCGTTTGAATAAGACACTTTTATACACGGTTCTAACGTATTACCATGTAAAACCTTGTATTCTTTAGATTGTATCCTTAACACGGTAGGAGTTGGGTGTTTTCACAGTTACTTGTTAAACTGTATTAAAACTTGTACTTTTTTAACCGTTTTCTCTCTAGATGTTACGAAAACACGATTATTTTGAATTTCTTAACACATAAACATATACATATACACAGTTGTTTGAAATAAGATTGTACAAACTTCACTTCGTTACGGTTTGCTCGTACAATCGCGTAAAACGAGAGTTAGTGATTCGTACACCCGTTTCAATAAGAGGCCTTTATACACGGTTGTTACGTATTACCATGTAAAAGCTTGTATTCTTTAGATTGTATCCTTAACACGATCTAAGGAGTTGGGTCGTTCCACAGTTAGTTGTTAAACGGTATTAAAACTTGTACTTTTTTAACCGTTCTCTTTAGATGTTACGAAAACACGATTATTTTATTTACTTAACACATAAACATATACATAGGTGCTTATTATACACGGTTGTTGAAATAAGATTGTACAGACGTGACATCGTTTACGGTTGGCTCGTACAATCGCGTAAAATCGAGAGTTAGTGATTTGTACACCCGTTTGAATAAGACACTTTTATACACGGTTGTTACGTATTACCATGTAAAACTTGTATTCTTTAGATTGTATCCTTAACACGGTAGGAGTTGGGTGTTTCACAGTTATTGTTAAACTGTATTAAAACTTGTACTTTTTTAACCGTTTTCTCTCTAGATGTTACGAAAACACGATTATTTGAATTACTTAACACATAAACATATACATATACACAGTTGTTTGAAATAAGATTGTACAGATGTGACTTCGTTACGGTTTGCTCGTACAATCGCGTAAAATCGAGAGTTAGTGATTCGTACACCCGTTTCAATAAGAGGCCTTTATACACGGTTGTTACGTATTACCATGTAAAACCTTGTATTCTTTAGATTGTATCCTTAACACGGTCTAAGGAGTTGGGTCGTTCCACAGTTTGTTGTTAAACGGTATTAAAACTTGTACTTTTTTAACCGTTTTCTCTTTAGATGTTACGAAAACACGATTATTTTGATTTACTTAACACATAAACATATACATAGGTGCTTATTATACACGGTTGTTTGAAATAAGATTGTACAGACGTACTTCGTTACGGTTGGCTCGTACAATCGCGTAAAATCGAGAGTTGGTGATTGTACACCCGTTTGAATAAGCACTTTTATACACGTGTTTACGTATTACCATGTAAAACTGTATTCTTTAGATTGTATCCTTAACACGGTAAGGAGTTGGTGTTTCACAGTTATTGTTAAACTGTATTAAAACTTGTACTTTTTTAACCGTTTTCTCTCTAGATGTTACGAAAACACGATTATTTGAATTTCTTAACACATAAACATATACATATACATAGTTGTTTGAAATAAGATTGTACAGATGTGACTTCATTACGGTTTGCTCGTACAATCGCGTAAAATCGAGAGTTAGTGATTCGTACACCCGTTTCAATAAGAGGCCTTTATACACGGTTGTTACGTATTACCATGTAAAACCTTGTATTCTTTAGATTGTATCCTTAACACGGTCTAAGGAGTTGGGTCGTTCCATAGTTTGTAGTTAAACTATTAAACTTGTACTTTTTTAACCGTTTTCTCTTAGATTTACAAACATTATTTGATTTACTAACATAACATATACATAGGTGCTTATTATACACGGTTGTTTGAAATAAGATTGTACAGACGTCACTTCGTTACGGTTGGCTCGTACAATCGCGTAAAATCGAGAGTTGGTGATTCGTACACCCGTTTGAATAAGAGGCCTTTATACACGATTGTTACGTATTACCATGTAAAAGCATGTATTCTTTTGATTGTATCCTTAACACGGTCTAAGGAGTTAGGTCGTTTCACAGTTAGTTGTTAAACTGTATTAATACTTGTAATTTTTTAACCGTTTTCTCTTTAGATGTTACGAAAACACGATTATTTTGATTACTTAACACATAAACATATACATATACACAGTTGTTTGAAATAAGATTGTACAGATGTGACTTCGTTACGGTTTGCTCGTACAATCGCGTAAAATCGAGAGTTAGTGATTCGTACACCCGTTTCAATAAGAGGCCTTTATACACGGTTGTTACGTATTACCATGTAAAACCTTGTATTCTTTAGATTGTATCCTTAACACGGTCTAAGGAGTTGGGTCGATGTTACGAAAACACGATTATTTTGATTTACTTAACACATAAACATATACATTAGGTGCTTTATTATACACGGTTTGTTTGAAATAAGATTGTACAGACGTGACTTCGTTACGGTTGGCTCGTCAATCGCGTAAAATCGAGAGTTGGTGATTCGTACACCCGTTTGAATAAGAGGCCTTTATACACGGTTGTTACGTATTACCATGTAAAAGCATGTATTCTTTAGATTGTATCCTTAACACGGTCTAAGGAGTTAGGTCGTTTCACAGTTAGTTGTTAAACTGTATTAAAACTTGTACTTTTTTAACCGTTTTCTCTTTAGATGTTACGAAAACACGATTATTTTGAATTACTTAACACATAAACATATACATATACACAGTTGTTTGAAATAAGATTGTACAGATGTGACTTCGTTACGGTTTGCTCGTACAATCGCGTAAAATCGAGAGTTAGTGATTCGTACACCCGTTTCAATAAGAGGCCTTTATACACGGTTGTTACGTATTACCATGTAAAACCTTGTATTCTTTAGATTGTATCCTTAACACGGTCTAAGGAGTTGGGTCGTTCCACAGTTTGTTGTTAAACGGTATTAAAACTTGTACTTTTAACCGTTTTCTCTTTAGATGTTACGAAAACACGATTATTTTGATTTACTTAACACATAAACATATACATAGGTGCTTATTATACACGGTTGTTTGAAATAAGATTGTACAGACGTGACTTCGTTACGGTTGGCTCGTCAATCGCGTAAAATCGAGAGTTGGTGATTGGTACACCCGTTTGAATAAGAGGCCTTTATACACGGTTGTTACGTATTACCATGTAAAAGCATGTATTCTTTAGATTGTATCCTTAACACGTATAAGGTTGGTGTTTCACAGTTATTGTTAAACTGTATTAAAACTTGTACTTTTTTAACCGTTTTCTCTTTAGATGTTACGAAAACACGATTATTTTGAATTACTTAACACATAAATCATATACATATACACAGTTGTTTGAAATAAGATTGTACAGATGTGACTTCGTTACGGTTTGCTCGTACAATCGCGTAATACGAGAGTTAGTGATTCGTACACCCGTTTCAATAAGAGGCCTTTATACACGGTTGTTACGTATTACCATGTAAAACCTTGTATTCTTTAGATTGTATCCTTAACACGGTCTAAGGAGTTGGGTCGTTCCACAGTTTGTTGTTAAACGGTATTAAAACTTGTACTTTTTTAACCGTTTTCTCTTTAGATGTTACGAAAACACGATTATTTTGATTTACTTAACACATAAACATATACATAGGTGCTTATTATACACGGTTGTTTGAAATAAGATTGTACAGACGTGACTTCGTTACGGTTGGCTCGTACAATCGCGTAAAATCGAGAGTTGGTGATTGGTACACCCGTTTGAATAAGAGGCCTTTATACACGGTTGTTACGTATTACCATGTAAAAGCTTGTATTCCTTAGATTGTATCCTTAACACGGTCTAAGGAGTTGGTGTTGGGTTTTTATGCGTTCCTCGTATCAAACTGACACGAAGAAAACTGTGGATTTCAATCCTAACTGGATGAGATACACGACAAAACTTTGTGATCAAACTGATCAATAAGTTTATCGAATCAAACCTAACTGGTTTGATACGTGCGGAAGCGATTTGGATATAAAACCCAAATATCCACAGATCTTTTCGTTTCAATTATAATAGTAATAGATTTGTTAGAGTGTTACCTGGAATGCTCGAGTTAGATCCACCCGTGATCGACCAAACGAAGATCCCTCTAGCAGGAATGAGTCCCCGATACGATGAAAAACAGCTAAGGATTAATCAAAGAACCAAAAACCGAACTGGTTTTGCTCTTGGATCGGCGCCGGTTTCAAAGGAGGAGGGAGGAGAGAGTTTTTGGTTTGTTTTTCTTGGTGGAATGAATTATGAAAACTGATAAGCCATAGGCTTATTTTATATGGAGGAATTTCCATACAACTCAGTTTCCATAATTAGTTTCATAATTATCTTTGGCAAATATTCTTTTCTTTTCCTTAAAGAAAAATAACTAGATAATTATTTGTATTATTAATTATTATCCTATTATATATTTATTTACCTAATAAATATATAATTCAATAATTAATAAACTTATATATTTATTTATCTAATAAATATATAATTACTAACAAACCTTTAACTTTGGGATTTAGTACGGAAAATGCCCAACTGATTTATAATTAACTATTATAAACCTTAATCTCTCCAAACTGGGACTATCTTATTTATTCGGTTTACAGGTCCTCACAGGTGTGACCCTCGAGTGTCTAGTAACGTTGGATGTGTAATCACTGGTTTGCCAACTTCTGCACATAATTACTAACAGACTCCCACTTGTGCAAGTTGGCAATACCGTCTTGATCACACGGACCTAAGGAGGCCCCTAGACAGGCGCTTAGGCTAACCAGGTTACAAGAACTCTTATACCCAGATAGGTGATTTAAAATTTCCATATGAAAATGACATTAATGAAACAACTGTTCATAAATTGGGTATATCTTGGCTTTTCCCTTTGCAACACGATATTTCATCTATGAGTATGAGCATGGATTAAGTCAACTCTAAATACTCATGATTCTGTTTCTCGACTATCCGACCTCTACTGATAGGTAAACGACAAAGAACTAATCAGTTCGTTTGGGCATGGCCATGCACTTCATCAGTATATTCAGTCAGTCAAGGGGCCCAGAAATATCTCTCTTCGGAGAAGAGGTGCAAATCCCATCTTGCATATCTGCATTTAACACCACGGCTTCCGCTGAATCTAGTCACGCCCTTTATAGCCACCCTGTTACGGCGTAGCGGTTGAACGCACTAAGTATCCAGCAGTCCTCATGATATCAAACCGGATACCTCAGGTGATAGGGACAACCACTGTGAGATTCTACTTATGACAAAATCCAAGAAGTAGTCTCAACCGCGGATCACGTCCGATATTCGCTACTCTATCAAATATCTGTGCAACTCCTGGTCTACAACGCTTGTAGCTGTTATTCAACCACTGATCATAACTACCCAGAGGCTCACAATGACTTTAACGCCCTAACGGGTTCCCACCACGATAAGTTGTCACGGACAAATTTCGAATGAAAGACTGGAAACTAGTCTCATTCCTGGATCATAAAACATGCAAAATATAAAAGTGATAAAGAAAATAATTTTGTATAGTCCATATTACACTCTGTAATAATAACAAAATTAATAGCATTTCTTAATTACTTTTACGGTGTCTATTCAACGTTTTACTAAAATACTGATTTAAATGAAGTATCACCTAACTTCAGTTTAAACCCTTTGATTAATGTTTACCGTATTAATCAAAGTAACAACCAAAATAATACAAGTTTTGTATCATCTGATACAATCTACTTGATTCTACTAATATTTGTTTTGCAAACACTTTTAAACAAAGATTAGACTTTTCTTTACCATATTCCATGAACTTGGAGACACTGGAATAACTCCTAGTTTTCCTGAATATGTAAAGTTTAAACTGCAACTTCCCTTAGTTGCTGTGTAGATGAATGATTTCTACCTGAAATCAGATAAAATTTCCATTTACCAAGCTGGCAAATTTCAGGAAATTTATTCTAGTGTTTACGACACTTTTAGAAAGATAATTAATATCTTTAATAATTATTCCAACACACTTTAATTATTGATTTCTCTCGAAGTCAATTATGACCTTATTTAGTTTCAAAGACTTTGAAACTTTCGTTCTACCCTTTTGACTAAAAGATAGATTCGTATATCTTATGAATTTACATCCTTCCTGGATCATGAATTCCGAGATATATACTAAATCAATAATTTTATCTTTTATTCTTTATCATGCACTAGATAGAGAATAACCTGGGCTCCCACTAACCTATATGAAAACCAACTATTACTTAAAATTAACTATTGACTTAGTCAAAACTTGATTACTTAGTCAATTCTATTTCAAGTAATAAACACGAGAATTTTAACATTTATAAAACTTAACTGGATTATATTAAATCCTAATTCCGGAACTTGGAATTTTTCCTAGTTTTATAAATACTGATATTATCAATGATATTTGAAATAATATCCTAAATTCTTCTTAAAACATATGAGTAATAAATTTTGATCATAAAATACTTTCATAATCTTTCACTCATAAATGTTTTATTTAAAAACACATTCCTATAATTATAGTACTTCGTGTGTTTTTGACAGTTTTCATATACATTACTTCAAACTATTTTGATTGAAGCAATATTGTTAGTGTAATAGGCAACATCTCGGATCTAATTTTGAATCAAGTCTAATTTGACTTATACAGATTCAAAATATCATGCATAAAGATATCAAGACAATAGTTTTAAATTTTAAAACCGATAAGAATTCAAAAAATTCAAATTTTGGAAAGAAAAATTTAAAATTGTCTTGATAATATCTAAAAGTAATCTTGCATGCTGATCCTTGCAATCTGGGCACTTCACTTTTAATGACCACCTGCAAATAAACATTTGCTTCTAGGTGTCAACACACTTGTAAACTAACAAGCGAAAGAGATAATCTGAAGCAGTCACGAATACCTGAGGTGTTTATATATTCTTCGTAACGCTTCGGGCAGTTATGCCTTCAATGACCGACTTCATGGCACTTGAAGTATTGATTCTCGGTTATTATTCTGTTAGGCTTAACCTTTTTACCCTTGCCTTTGCCTATATCATAAACATTGGGTGCACTCAGGGTAGCCAGAACTTGGCCCTTTCCCTTACTGGTGTTCCCATGCCCACGCTTCTTCTTTACTTCACCATTCTTGACCATAAGCACATCTTTGGTCTTGGTCTCCATTCTCAACTCAATTACTTATAATCTTCAGACAGTGAGTTGAGTATCGTATTTGTTGCTAACTACAACAAAACTGGGCGACTGAGCCTCTCTAGGTGATTAATGTGCCTCTTTATTTTCATGATCACTAACTGAGGTCCCCTTTGCCATCTTGCACGCGTTCAGTGCTCTACTGGCATCATAACGCTCTGTGCGTGCTTGCGTCTGAAACATGTCCCTCAACTGGCGGATCATGTTATAGGCATTTGTGTTTATGAGCCTCGTACGAAAAACTGGGCTCATAGTCGCAAGCATAAGATATCCTACGTCCAGCAAATAATCGGAATGCTTTCTATAAGCGTTCCTGACAGTGACAGTAGCTTTTGCTGGAGGGGCCTTCACCTAGAGGCTTTTCTAGGACATACTACTTTCTCTCGTGTCTGAGCACAATCATCAGACTGTGCTCCCATACGAAAAATTATACCTAGTAAGTTTGTCCTTTTCGAGAATGGAGCGAAGAGGGAGTTTATCAGTGTTGGTAATAGTGTTTGCTATCTACACATTTTAAAAACTTTGGTTTTAGTAACTGTGAAAGACTATTTCCAATAAATATCAATAAACCCTTAAATGATCAATTATTGGACTAGGATCCTAATTACATACGCCCTGATGACCGGTGTGTTCACGTCTCACCAGGACCACGTACTAACTAGGTAGGTAAGGACTTTTACCAATCATATCTAACTGACACGACTCCTAGATCTTTTCGGGACAACGGTAATTATCCGTACATGTTTCAGTCCCTCTAAGTGCTTTTTGGCCCGGTACCACCCGGTAAACTTAACAGAACCAAAACAGATCTCACCATTTTGGGACTTGGACACTTTACTCTGGCCGGTACCACCCGGAGATAATTCGCAGAGTCTTGTTAATCCCCTCCAGCTTCGGTTTGAACGCGGTCGTTCAAGGTGTGTTCACTTACAACGGCCGCGTACCTTACGCCGGAGGTGCCCCTAGATGGGTTGCACTCTGATCTATGATTTTCGGGGTTTTTAATTAATTTTGAAAAACCTTTTAGTTCCAGTATTTTCGAAAATCTATAATTTTGAAAAACTGATTGTTTAGAAGGTAACTGATATTTAAACTAACTGTTTAAACATGCTTGCTATTTTAAAACTAACTGTTTTAAAGAGCACTTGCTAATTAAAAACTAACTGTTTTAATAAGCACACTTGCTAATCAAAACTACCTGTCTTGATAGCATATTTGTTGACCAAAACTAACTGTTTTATCAACTTGCCTTTTCATACAAAACAGTCTTATTATTGAGGTTTTAAATAAAATCTACCGTTTCAAAAAGGTTTATAAAACTGGTAATTTTAATTATAAAACCTGTCCGCTTTTGTGATTTTATCTAGTTTTAAAAAATTCTCTTATTTTAAAACATTTTGATATAATTATAAAATCACAACCACGCAGTTAATATGTCAACAACCACGCAGTTAGAGCTAACTAATTATAGGTTTGCCAACTTTTATTCCTAAGGACCAATAATGACCTATTTTTCTAAAGGATTTCTAACACCTCGCGTAGCTCCCACTGGCTCCCCGGTATCTTCGTTAGTACTCCAGAAAAGAAAATTTGGGTTTTTCTTGCGTAGCTCCCACTGGCCTTCGGCATTCTCGATGGAACTCCAAAAAAAAGGAAAAATAACTATCCTATGGTCATTATTACAAAGGGATTGTAAATGGCACGCAGGCCTCCCCAAATTTAATCCAAAAGGTCTAAGTTGGCAAGCCCTATAATAGATATATACGAAAGCATATATATACGAAAGCAACCACGCATTTATATATATTAAACAATATAATAAAGCGATAAAGAAATCCTAGATCCGTTAAAAATTATCTTGTTCCGTTTATCGCAAAACTTGGTTTATAAAACAAACTGTTTATAAACCGAAACTAATATTTTAAACTGAAAACGGTTTTTTACTTGAATTATAAAAATACTAAGATTTATAATCAATAAATCTATTTATAAAGCAAAACCGATTTTCTAAAATATTTGCTTTTTATCTAAAAGTTATATCAAAACCCGGTCCTCGAACAAACTGGTCGGAAAAATAAACATTGGACCGTAAACTGTGTCGTGGTTTGACCAACTGGTCAAAACATGATACTAGACTTATTTGACCAAACGGGTCAAATAACAGGTTTGATAAAAACACAATTTTACTCGGGATAATTATTAACTAAAAAATCCCTTAAACATAATTTTATAATATAATGTAACTGATTTATATATATAAAAATATATTATCTAAATAAAATTAATTTGGGTCAAAAAGCTTAAAACCCAATAAACCCTTTTGGGCCATAAACTTGGTCCAAAATACCATGGTTTCAGCCCATTACCAAATTGATAAGTCTGGTCCCCGAAAGATAAAAAAAATTTGAGAAACGCTTGAAACCAACCGCTACCTACGATCAACCGGGATATTATCGCCGCTCACATCGCCGTCGATCACCACCGCCTGGTGGCGATTGACCGCCGGTGCCATCACTGACCATCGCCGTCGTGGCGGCCGCTGGTGGTGCCACTCCTCTCGGCCCACCACTAACTGATGGTTTGGCCGAGCGCCGCCTTGGTGCATTAAGGGATCGGGCCATGGCTTGATTTGGGTATAGACCATGGCCAACCAAGCTGGTGGACCATGCCTTGAACTCTGATCAGGCCACGGCCTAGTGTCGACTCAAGCCACGGCTTGAATTCTGATCAGGCCAAGGTCTGATGGCTGATCAAGCCATGGTCTGATGGCAAGTCAGGCCACGGCCGAGTGGCGAGTCAGGCCACGGCCGAGTGGCGAGTCAGGCCACGGCCGAGGGGCGAGTCAGGCCACGGCCGAGGGGCGAGTCAGGCCACGGCCGAGTGCGATCTAGGCCACGGCCTGGTGGTGGTTCGGCCACCATCTGGCGGTCCGGTCGGCTGTTGCCGCCGTACCGCCGCCTCTAGCCTCGGTCGGCGATCGGTGGGTGGTTCGGTCGGCTATCTGCCGCAGTTCCGCCACCGATTCCCACTACCCTGTGGGGTTTTTTCCGTGATAGCTTTTTCGACGATAAACATAAAACGATAAAACTGAAAAGTTATAATAGATAATCATTAAATCTTTATACGGAACTGAAAAAGATTTTAAACTGATAAAAATCAAATTTTTTCCCAAACTGATTAAAATTGAATTTTTATACGAAACGATTATCAATAAAACTTTATTCGCAAGAAACAATTTTTAACGGATCTTTAAACAGTTAAAAGAATATAAAACGAATAAACCTGTGGCTCTGATACCACTGTTGGGTTTTTATGCGTTCCTCGTATCAAACTGACACGAAGAAAACTGTGGATTTCAATCCTAACTGGATGAGATACACGACAAAACTTTGTGATCAAACTGATCAATAAGTTTATCGAATCAAAACCTAACTGGTTTGATACGTGCGGAAGCGATTTGGATATAAAACCCAAATATCCACAGATCTTTTCGTTTCAATTATAATAGTAATAGATTTGTTAGAGTGTTACCTGGAATGCTCGAGTTAGATCCACCCGTGATCGACCAAACGAAGATCCCTCTAGCAGGAATGAGTCCCGATACGATGAAAAACAGCTAAGGATTAATCAAAGAACCAAAAACCGAACTGGTTTTGCTCTTGGATCGGCGCCGGTTTCAAAGGAGGAGGGAGGAGAGAGTTTTCTGGTTTGTTTTTCTTGGTGGAATGAATTATGAAAACTGATAAGCCATAGGCTTATTTTATATGGAGGAATTTCCATACAACTCAGTTTCCATAATTAGTTTCATAATTATCTTTGGCAAATATTCTTTTCTTTTCCTTAAAGAAAAATAACTAGATAATTATTTGTATTATTAATTATTATCCTATTATATATTTATTACCTAATAAATATATAATTCAATAATTAATAAACTTATATATTTATTTATCTAATAAATATATAAATTACTAACAAACCTTTAACTTTGGGATTTAGTACGGAAAATGCCCAACTGATTTATAATTAACTATTATAAACCTTAATCTCTCCAAACTGGGACTATCTTATTTATTCGGTTTACAGGTCCTCACAGGTGTGACCCTCGAGTGTCTAGTAACGTTGGATGTGTAATCACTGGTTTGCCAACTTCTGCACATAATTACTAACAGTTGGGTCGTTCCACAGTTAGTTGTTAAACGGTATTAAAACTTGTACTTTTTTAGCCGATTTCTCTTTAGATGTTACGAAAACACGATTATTTTGATTTACTTAACACATAAACATATACATAGGTTCTTATTATACATGGTTGTTTGAAATAAGATTGTACAGACGTGACTTCGTAACGGTTGGCTCGTACAATCGCGTAAATCGAGAGTTAGTGATTCGTACACCCGTTTGAATAAGACACTTTTATACACGGTTCTAACGTATTACCATGTAAAACCTTGTATTCTTTAGATTGTATCCTTAACACGGTAGGAGTTGGGTGGTTTCACAGTTACTTGTTAAACTGTATTAAAACTTGTACTTTTTAACCGTTTTCTCTCTAGATGTTACGAAAACACGATTATTTTGAATTTCTTAACACATAAACATATACATATACACAGTTGTTTGAAATAAGATTGTACAAACGTCACTTCGTTACGGTTTGCTCGTACAATCGCGTAAAATCGAGAGTTAGTGATTCGTACACCCGTTTCAATAAGAGGCCTTTATACACGGTTGTTACGTATTACCATGTAAAAGCTTGTATTCTTTAGATTGTATCCTTAACACGATCTAAGGAGTTGGGTCGTTCCACAGTTAGTTGTTAAACGGTATTAAAACTTGTACTTTTTTAACCGTTCTCTTTAGATGTTACGAAAACACGATTATTTTAATTTACTTAACACATAAACATATACATAGGTGCTTATTATACACGGTTGTATGAAATAAGATTGTACAGACGTCACATCGTTACGGTTGGCTCGTACAATCGCGTAAAATCGAGAGTTAGTGATTTGTACACCCGTTTGAATAAGAGGCCTTTATACACGGTTGTTACGTATTACCATGTAAAAGCATGTATTCTTTAGATTGTATCCTTAACACGGTCTAAGGAGTTAGGTCGTTTCACAGTTAGTTGTTAAACTGTATTAAAACTTGTACTTTTTTAACCGTTTTCTCTTTAGATGTTACGAAAACACGATTATTTTGAATTACTTAACACATAAACATATACATATACACAGTTGTTTGAAATAAGATTGTACAGATGTGACTTCGTTACGGTTTGCTCGTACAATCGCGTAAAACGAGAGTTAGTGATTCGTACACCCGTTTCAATAAGAGGCCTTTATACACGGTTGTTACGTATTACCATGTAAAACCTTGTATTCTTTAGATTGTATCCTTAACACGGTCTAAGGAGTTGGGTCGTTCCACAGTTTGTTGTTAAACGGTATTAAAACTTGTACTTTTTTAACCGTTTTCTCTTTAGATGTTACGAAAACACGATTATTTTGATTTACTTAACACATAAACATATACATAGGTGCTTATTATACACGGTTGTTTGAAATAAGATTGTACAGACGTGACTTCGTTACGGTTGGCTCGTACAATCGCGTAAAATCGAGAGTTGGTGATTGGTACACCCGTTTGAATAAGACACTTTTATACACGGTTCTAACGTATTACCATGTAAAACCTTGTATTCTTTAGATTGTATCCTTAACACGGTAGGAGTTGGGTGGTTTCACAGTTACTTGTTAAACTGTATTAAAACTTGTACTTTTTTAACCGTTTTCTCTCTAGATGTTACGAAAACACGATTATTTTGAATTTCTTAACACATAAACATATACATATACATAGTTGTTTGAAATAAGATTGTACAGATGTGACTTCATTACGGTTTGCTCGTACAATCGCGTAAAATCGAGAGTTAGTGATTCGTACACCCGTTTCAATAAGAGGCCTTTATACACGGTTGTTACGTATTACCATGTAAAACCTTGTATTCTTTAGATTGTATCCTTAACACGGTCTAAGGAGTTGGGTCGTTCCATAGTTTGTTGTTTAAACGGTATTAAAACTTGTACTTTTTTAACCGTTTTCTCTTTAGATGTTACGAAAACACGATTATTTTGATTTACTTAACACATAAACATATACATAGGTGCTTATTATACACGGTTGTTTGAAATAAGATTGTACAGACGTCACTTCGTTACGGTTGGCTCGTACAATCGCGTAAAATCGAGAGTTGGTGATTCGTACACCCGTTTGAATAAGAGGCCTTTATACACGGTTGTTACGTATTACCATGTAAAAGCATGTATTCTTTTGATTGTATCCTTAACACGGTCTAAGGAGTTAGGTCGTTTCACAGTTAGTTGTTAAACTGTATTAATACTTGTAATTTTTTAACCGTTTTCTCTTTAGATGTTACGAAAACACGATTATTTTGATTACTTAACACATAAACATATACATATACACAGTTGTTTGAAATAAGATTGTACAGATGTGACTTCGTTACGGTTTGCTCGTACAATCGCGTAAAATCGAGAGTTAGTGATTCGTACACCCGTTTCAATAAGAGGCCTTTATACACGGTTGTTACGTATTACCATGTAAAACCTTGTATTCTTTAGATTGTATCCTTAACACGGTCTAAGGAGTTGGGTCGATGTTACGAAAACACGATTATTTTGATTTACTTAACACATAAACATATACATAGGTGCTTATTATACACGGTTGTTTGAAATAAGATTGTACAGACGTGACTTCGTTACGGTTGGCTCGTGCAATCGCGTAAAATCGAGAGTTGGTGATTCGTACACCCGTTTGAATAAGAGGCCTTTATACACGGTTGTTACGTATTACCATGTAAAAGCATGTATTCTTTAGATTGTATCCTTAACACGGTCTAAGGAGTTAGGTCGTTTCACAGTTAGTTGTTAAACTGTATTAAAACTTGTACTTTTTAACCGTTTTCTCTTTAGATGTTACGAAAACACGATTATTTTGAATTACTTAACACATAATCATATACATATACACAGTTGTTTGAAATAAGATTGTACAGATGTGACTTCGTTACGGTTTGCTCGTACAATCGCGTAAAATCGAGAGTTAGTGATTCGTACACCCGTTTCAATAAGAGGCCTTTATACACGGTTGTTACGTATTACCATGTAAAACCTTGTATAACTTTAGATTGTATCCTTAACACGGTCTAAGGAATTGGGTCGTTCCACAGTTTGTTGTTAAACGGTATTAAAACTTGTACTTTTTTAACCGTTTTCTCTTTAGATGTTACGAAAACACGATTATTTGATTTACTTAACACATAAACATATACA
Source organism: Centaurea solstitialis (assembly GCA_030169165.1). NCBI lineage: Eukaryota > Viridiplantae > Streptophyta > Magnoliopsida > Asterales > Asteraceae > Centaurea > Centaurea solstitialis. The sequence continues at coordinate 38,598 of JARYMX010000163.1, forward strand.
TAGGTGCTTATTATACACGGTTGTTTGAAATAAGATTGTACAGACGTGACATTCGTTACGGTTGGCTCGTACAATCGCGTAAAATCGAGAGTTGGTGATTCGTACACCCGTTTGAATAAGAGGCCTTTATACACGGTTGTTACGTATTACCATGTAAAAGCTTGTATTCCTTAGATTGTATCCTTAACACGGTCTAAGGAGTTGGGTCGTTCCACATGTTAGTTGTTAAACGGTATTAAAACTTGTACTTTTTTAGCCGATTTCTCTTTAGATGTTACGAAAACACGATTATTTTGATTTACTATAACACATAAACATATACATAGGTTCTTATTATACATGGTTGTTTGAAATAAGATTGTACAGACGTGACTTCGTTACGGTTGGCTCGTACAATCGCGTAAAATCGAGAGTTAGTGATTCGTACACCCGTTTGAATAAGACACTTTTATACACGGTTCTAACGTATTACCATGTAAAACCTTGTATTCTTTAGATTGTATCCTTAACACGGTCTAAGGAATTGGGTCGTTCCACAGTTAGTTGTTAAACGTATTAAAACTTGTACTTTTTTAACCGTTTTCTCTTTAGATGTTACGAAAACACGATTATTTTGAATTTACTTAACACATAAACATATACAAGTCTTATTATACACGGTTGTTTGAAATAAGATTGTACAGACGTGACTTCGTTACGGTTGGCTCGTACAATCGCGTAAAATCGAGAGTTGGTGATTGTACACCCGTTTGAATAAGAGGCCTTTATACACGGTTGTTACGTATTACCATGTAAAAGCTTGTATTCTTTAGATTGTATCCTTAACACGATTAAGGAGTTGGGTCGTTCCACAGTTATGTTGTTAAACGGTATTAAAACTTGTACTTTTTTAACCGTTCTCTTTAGATGTTACGAAAACACGATTATTTTAATTTACTTAACACATAAACATATACATAGGTGCTTATTATACACGGTTGTATGAAATAAGATTGTACAGACGTCACATCGTTACGGTTGGCTCGTACAATCGCGTAAAATCGAGAGTTAGTGATTTGTACACCCGTTTGAATAAGAGGCCTTTATACACGGTTGTTACGTATTACCATGTAAAAGCATGTATTCTTTAGATTGTATCCTTAACACGGTCTAAGGAGTTAGGTCGTTTCACAGTTAGTTGTTAAACTGTATTAAAACTTGTACTTTTTTAACCGTTTTCTCTTTAGATGTTACGAAAACACGATTATTTTGATTTACTTAACACATAAACATATACATAGGTGCTTATTATACACGGTTGTTTGAAATAAGATTGTACAGACGTGACTTCGTTACGGTTGGCTCGTACAATCGCGTAAAATCGAGAGTTGGTGATTCGTACACCCGTTTGAATAAGAGGCCTTTATACACGGTTGTTACGTATTACCATGTAAAAGCATGTATTCTTTAGATTGTATCCTTAACACGGTCTAAGGAGTTAGGTCGTTTCACAGTTAGTTGTTAAACTGTATTAAAACTTGTACTTTTTTAACCGTTTTCTCTTTAGATGTTACGAAAACACGATTATTTTGAATTACTTAACACATAATCATATACATATACACAGTTGTTTGAAATAAGATTGTACAGATGTGACTTCGTTACGGTTTGCTCGTACAATCGCGTAAAATCGAGAGTTAGTGATTCGTACACCCGTTTCAATAAGAGGCCTTATACACGGTTGTTACGTATTACCATGTAAAACCTTGTATAACTTTAGATTGTATCCTTAACACGGTCTAAGGAATTGGGTCGTTCCACAGTTTGTTGTTAAACGGTATTAAAACTTGTACTTTTTTAACCGTTTTCTCTTTAGATGTTACGAAAACACGATTATTTTGATTTACTTAACACATAAACATATACATAGGTGCTTATTATACACGGTTGTTTGAAATAAGATTGTACAGACGTGACTTCGTTACGGTTGGCTCGTACAATCGCGTAAAATCGAGAGTTGGTGATTCGTACACCCGTTTGAATAAGAGGCCTTTATACACGGTTGTTACGTATTACCATGTAAAAGCTTGTATTCCTTAGATTGTATCCTTAACACGGTCTAAGGAGTTGGGTCGTTCCACAGTTAGTTGTTAAACGGTATTAAAACTTGTACTTTTTTAGCCGATTTCTCTTTAGATGTTACGAAAACACGATTATTTTGATTTACTTAACACATAAACATATACATAGGTTTTATTATACATGGTTGTTTGAAATAAGATTGTACAGACGTGACTTCGTTACGGTTGGCTCGTACAATCGCGTAAAATCGAGAGTTAGTGATTCGTACACCGTTTGAATAAGACACTTTTATACACGGTTCTAACGTATTACCATGTAAAACCTTGTATTCTTTAGATTGTATCCTTAACACGGTAGGAGTTGGGTGGTTTCACAGTTACTTGTTAAACTGTATTAAAACTTGTACTTTTTTAACCGTTTTCTCTCTAGATGTTACGAAAACACGATTATTTTGAATTTCTTAACACATAAACATATACATATACACAGTTGTTTGAAATAAGATTGTACAAACGTCACTTCGTTACGGTTTGCTCGTACAATCGCGTAAAATCGAGAGTTAGTGATTCGTACACCCGTTTCAATAAGAGGCCTTTATACACGGTTGTTACGTATTACCATGTAAAAGCTTGTATTCTTTAGATTGTATCCTTAACACGATCTAAGGAGTTGGGTCGTTCCACAGTTAGTTGTTAAACGGTATTAAAACTTGTACTTTTTTAACCGTTCTCTTTAGATGTTACGAAAACACGATTATTTTAATTTACTTAACACATAAACATATACATAGGTGCTTATTATACACGGTTGTATGAAATAAGATTGTACAGACGTCACATCGTTACGGTTGGCTCGTACAATCGCGTAAAATCGAGAGTTAGTGATTTGTACACCCGTTTGAATAAGAGGCCTTTATACACGGTTGTTACGTATTACCATGTAAAAGCATGTATTCTTTAGATTGTATCCTTAACACGGTCTAAGGAGTTAGGTCGTTTCACAGTTAGTTGTTAAACTGTATTAAAACTTGTACTTTTTTAACCGTTTTCTCTTTAGATGTTACGAAAACACGATTATTTTGATTTACTTAACACATAAACATATACATAGGTGCTTATTATACACGGTTGTTTGAAATAAGATTGTACAGACGTGACTTCGTTACGGTTGGCTCGTACAATCGCGTAAAATCGAGAGTTGGTGATTCGTACACCCGTTTGAATAAGAGGCCTTTATACACGGTTGTTACGTATTACCATGTAAAAGCATGTATTCTTTAGATTGTATCCTTAACACGGTCTAAGGAGTTAGGTCGTTTCACAGTTAGTTGTTAAACTGTATTAAAACTTGTACTTTTTTAACCGTTTTCTCTTTAGATGTTACGAAAACACGATTATTTTGAATTACTTAACACATAATCATATACATATACACAGTTGTTTGAAATAAGATTGTACAGATGTGACTTCGTTACGGTTTGCTCGTACAATCGCGTAAAATCGAGAGTTAGTGATTCGTACACCCGTTTCAATAAGAGGCCTTTATACACGGTTGTTACGTATTACCATGTAAAACCTTGTATAACTTTAGATTGTATCCTTAACACGGTCTAAGGAATTGGGTCGTTCCACAGTTTGTTGTTAAACGGTATTAAAACTTGTACTTTTTTAACCGTTTTCTCTTTAGATGTTACGAAAACACGATTATTTTGATTTACTTAACACATAAACATATACATAGGTGCTTATTATACACGGTTGTTTGAAATAAGATTGTACAGACGTGACTTCGTTACGGTTGGCTCGTACAATCGCGTAAAATCGAGAGTTAGTGATTCGTACACCCGTTTGAATAAGACACTTTTATACACGGTTCTAACGTATTACCATGTAAAACCTTGTATTCTTTAGATTGTATCCTTAACACGGTAGGAGTTGGGTGGTTTCACAGTTACTTGTTAAACTGTATTAAAACTTGTACTTTTTTAACCGTTTTTTTTTGGAAAGGACTTTCGTCCAGGCAATTTTATAAGAACAAAAAAAACGAATCGGCAAAAAGCCAAGTACAAGTACAAGCCCAGAATAGAAATAAAAGTCAGACATCAGCCCAAACCAGGCAACCAGCAACCAAAACAAACAAAGACAAACAGACGCGTATGAACTACTAAAGGAAATAACACTCCAACTCCTCCAAGCCAAGCGACACCACAACCAATCACCCACACGTCTCATATCCATCTTATGAAACCTCATGAGTAAACACCGTTGTCACCTTCCTCTGCTTCCAAGCAACTCGATCCAGAACAGCCGAAAGAATGCGTTGAACTATCAACGGGACCGGATTCCTATCATTCGTGAAGATCCGAAGATTCCGCTCACACCAAATAGAGTAAACTGAAGCCGCAAGAGCCAGTTGATGAGTGAGCGTAGTGGGGGCTGTTGCATTCGTCGAAATAACTTCTACAATCGCATCCCAGGAACACGGAAAATCAACCCAATTAACTTTATGAAGGACTTGTATCCATACCTGCCTTGCGAAAGTACATTCAAAAAACAAATGGTTATGGGAATCAGGCATCAAACCACACAAACTACACATCAGATCAGGAGGATCATGCTTCCAAGTTGCCAAACGATCTTGAGTTGGAAGACGACGCATACAAGCAACCCACATACAGAATGAGTGTTTCGGAATATGACCCTTAAACCAAACTGATCCCGCCCATTGTACCACATCAAGAGTACCCATTAAGGAACTGTACATATCACTCACCGTACAAACACCTCTATCTAAGTCATCCCAACAAGGAACATCTGGTACATCATTCATAATGGTAGGCAATTGCACGTCATCTAAAATTGGATAACGTGAGATCCACGCATCTGGCCAGCCATCATGAAAAGTATCTAACAATTGTCTCACCGTGGTAGTGGTAGACAAAGACATGCCGTGAATAAACCTTGCAGAAATGACCTCAGATAACGGACCACAAGATAGCCAAGTGTCGTCCCAAGCGTTAGTCATCAAACCGCTGCCTATACGAACTGTAACAAAACGTCTTATCTCAGGTCGAATCAGCATCATTTTAGCAAGTACCCAAGACCACCGATTGCTCTTTCTCACTCTCCAGAAGTTGTGATTTCGGAAAGAATACTGACGAATCCAATCAACCCACAAGCACTCCCGATTGGATAAGACAGCCCAAAGATTTTTAGCAATTAGAGCTCTATTCCATATCGCAAGTCTGCGGAATCCTAAACCACCACAGTTCCTTGGACGACAAACCAAGGTCCATGCAACTTTGCACCGGCCTCTAGACGGGTCACCTTGCGTCCAAAGGAAATCACGACAAAGGCGCTCAATCTCATGAATCACTCCGGAAGGAAACATAAAGATCGCCATCCAATATAATTGGAGCGACTGTAAGACAGAAGTGATGAGTTGTTGCCGACCACCAAAAGAAAGGAACTTTGACTTCCAATTCTGAATTCTGCCTCGAACTCTACCAATAATACCGCTATAATCTGCAATCCTTAACGATAACGGTGAGAGGGGAACTCCCAAGTAACGAATAGGAAACGTGCCAGTTCTAAAAGGCAAACAGTGAAGAATAGCCGCTTTGTCATTCATAGAAACATTGCCAAAGAAAATATCGCTCTTTTGTAGGTTAGGTGATAAGCCTGAACGTAAAGCAAAGATAGATAGTGCTTTTTTCAACACCTCCACTGAAGCAACATCTCCTCGAGTGAACACGAAAAGGTCATCTGCAAAACAAAGATGAGTAATACCAAAGTCCTCACAAGCATGATGAAACCCAAAATCAACCGCCTCGGAGATACACTGTTTTAGGATCATGGAGAAACCTTCCATAACCAAGGTAAATAGATAAGGTGACAAAGGATCACCCTGTCTAATACCCCGTTTCCCATGAAAAAACCCTCTTGATTCACCATTTACTACAACCGAGAACGAGGGAGTAGAGACTAGCTCCTTTATCCACTTAATGATAACCGGATGAAAACCGAAACCCTCCATCATGCCAAAGAGATAATCCCAACTCACCATATCATACGCTTTCCGTAGATCTATCTTGAACGCACATCTTGGTGGTCCTTTTCCCAAGTGATAGCCCGCCACAAGTTCATGCGCCATCAGAATGTTATCAACAATCCTTCTACCCGGTATGAACGCAGACTGTGATCGACTTACAATGCCATCCAGGTAAGGTTTCATGCGATCAACGATAACCTTGGATATGCATTTATACAAGACTGAACAACAAGCAATCGGCCGGTAGTCAGAGACAGAAGCGGCATTAGGCGACTTCGGCAATAAACACAGCAACGTGTGATTCAGCTCCTTTGCCAAGTGTCCTCTATAGAAGAAATTATGAATTGCCAACAAAATATCAGGTCCAACAATATCCCAAGTAGATTTAAAGAACCTGGAAGAGAACCCATCAGAACCCGGCGCCTTATCATTCCCAACATGAAACAAAGCATCCCGAATCTCTTCACTAAGTATTGGCCGAATCATATGTAAAGAGTCAGTCAATGATAGCTTCGACGAAAAAAGGGATTCAGGCATGAGAGGAATTACATCCGCATCCTTTGTACCAATAATCGAGACAAAATGTTCAATAAAAGCAGACGCTACATCATCATCATAAACGTACACACCATCCATGCGGCTTACCGAATGAATATAATGTGCATGTCTCTTTTCCTCTACCACTTTATGGAAATAGCGAGTGTTTGCATCACCCTCCGAAAGCCATTTAACCTTTGCTCTTTGTCTCGCCGCACTCACATCCGTCCAACAAGCAAGCTGATAAGCATTTCGTAATCGATTAACATCAAGGCGCAAAGTATCACTACTAGGATCAAAATCGGCAGCAAGCTTCTAAGCATTTTGGCGTACCCTCGTTTTCTAAGCATTTTGATTGCGAGTGCGATGGAGCAGAATCCAGAGATTCCAAGACGACTCAACTCGGTCAAAGTCAAGCATTTTTCATTTCAGTCTGTTCAATTTCCATTATTCTCAATTTCCATTATAACAAAAATTATAAGTATATGTAAACCCCAGAACGTAAATTCTTACACAGATACCCAATTTGGTATCTTATTTATATTGCCTATAAATAAAAAATAAAGGGAATTTGTTGGAACAAAAAAAGGCCCGGCTGGGTATTGACCGGGCCAGGCCCAAAAGGCACTTCGGACAAAATAAAAGGAAGAAGGTCTTCTTTGTTTATCTTTCTATTTGGATCTTTCGAGCATCTAAATGGAATTGCTAATTATATAATAACGATAAAGAATGTCAAAGAAATACTTTCTTTAATCCTTACTTGATGTGTAATGTAAGATAGTAATTATCTTTTTCAATTAGGATCAAAATCGATTAACCATTTGGCGTACCCTCGTTTTCTAAGCATTTTGATTGCGAGTGCGATGGAGCAGAATCCAGAGATTCCAAGACGACTCAACTCGGTCAAAGTCAAGCATTTTTCATTTCAGTCTGTTCGGTATCCACCAACAGTATTTGGTCCGGAGATTCCATTGTTTAGTGAACTACTTGCGTATGCTGATCAGGGGGTTAAGTGTGTTAGAGAGTATACTTTGCGCAGCTTGCTGCCGATTTTGATCCTAGTAGTGATACTTTGCGCCTTGATGTTAATCGATTACGAAATGCTTATCAGCTTGCTTGTTGGACGGATGTGAGTGCGGCGAGACAAAGAGCAAAGGTTAAATGGCTTTCGGAGGGTGATGCAAACACTCGCTATTTCCATAAAGTGGTAGAGGAAAAGAGACATGCACATTATATTCATTCGGTAAGCCGCATGGATGGTGTGTACGTTTATGATGATGATGTAGCGTCTGCTTTTATTGAACATTTTGTCTCGATTATTGGTACAAAGGATGCGGATGTAATTCCTCTCATGCCTGAATCCCTTTTTTCGTCGAAGCTATCATTGACTGACTCTTTACATATGATTCGGCCAATACTTAGTGAAGAGATTCGGGATGCTTTGTTTCATGTTGGGAATGATAAGGCGCCGGGTTCTGATGGGTTCTCTTCCAGGTTCTTTAAATCTACTTGGGATATTGTTGGACCTGATATTTTGTTGGCAATTCATAATTTCTTCTATAGAGGACACTTGGCAAAGGAGCTGAATCACACGTTGCTGTGTTTATTGCCGAAGTCGCCTAATGCCGCTTCTGTCTCTGACTACCGGCCGATTGCTTGTTGTTCAGTCTTGTATAAATGCATATCCAAGGTTATCGTTGATCGCATGAAACCTTACCTGGATGGCATTGTAAGTCGATCACAGTCTGCGTTCATACCGGGTAGAAGGATTGTTGATAACATTCTGATGGCGCATGAACTTGTGGCGGGCTATCACTTGGGAAAAGGACCACCAAGATGTGCGTTCAAGATAGATCTACGGAAAGCGTATGATATGGTGAGTTGGGATTATCTCTTTGGCATGATGGAGGGTTTCGGTTTTCATCCGGTTATCATTAAGTGGATAAAGGAGCTAGTCTCTACTCCCTCGTTCTCGGTTGTAGTAAATGGTGAATCAAGAGGGTTTTTTCATGGGAAACGGGGTATTAGACAGGGTGATCCTTTGTCACCTTATCTATTTACCTTGGTTATGGAAGGTTTCTCCATGATCCTAAAACAGTGTATCTCCGAGGCGGTTGATTTTGGGTTTCATCATGCTTGTGAGGACTTTGGTATTACTCATCTTTGTTTTGCAGATGACCTTTTCGTGTTCACTCGAGGAGATGTTGCTTCAGTGGAGGTGTTGAAAAAAGCACTATCTATCTTTGCTTTACGTTCAGGCTTATCACCTAACCTACAAAAGAGCGATATTTTCTTTGGCAATGTTTCTATGAATGACAAAGCGGCTATTCTTCACTGTTTGCCTTTTAGAACTGGCACGTTTCCTATTCGTTACTTGGGAGTTCCCCTCTCACCGTTATCGTTAAGGATTGCAGATTATAGCGGTATTATTGGTAGAGTTCGAGGCAGAATTCAGAATTGGAAGTCAAAGTTCCTTTCTTTTGGTGGTCGGCAACAACTCATCACTTCTGTCTTACAGTCGCTCCAATTATATTGGATGGCGATCTTTATGTTTCCTTCCGGAGTGATTCATGAGATTGAGCGCCTTTGTCGTGATTTCCTTTGGACGCAAGGTGACCCGTCTAGAGGCCGGTGCAAAGTTGCATGGACCTTGGTTTGTCGTCCAAGGAACTGTGGTGGTTTAGGATTCCGCAGACTTGCGATATGGAATAGAGCTCTAATTGCTAAAAATCTTTGGGCTGTCTTATCCAATCGGGAGTGCTTGTGGGTTGATTGGATTCGTCAGTATTCTTTCCGAAATCACAACTTCTGGAGAGTGAGAAAGAGCAATCGGTGGTCTTGGGTACTTGCTAAAATGATGCTGATTCGACCTGAGATAAGACGTTTTGTTACAGTTCGTATAGGCAGCGGTTTGATGACTAACGCTTGGGACGACACTTGGCTATCTTGTGGTCCGTTATCTGAGGTCATTTCTGCAAGGTTTATTCACGGCATGTCTTTGTCTACCACTACCACGGTGAGACAATTGTTAGATACTTTTCATGATGGCTGGCCAGATGCGTGGATCTCACGTTATCCAATTTTAGATGACGTGCAATTGCCTACCATTATGAATGATGTACCAGATGTTCCTTGTTGGGATGACTTAGATAGAGGTGTTTGTACGGTGAGTGATATGTACAGTTCCTTAATGGGTACTCTTGATGTGGTACAATGGGCGGGATCAGTTTGGTTTAAGGGTCATATTCCGAAACACTCATTCTGTATGTGGGTTGCTTGTATGCGTCGTCTTCCAACTCAAGATCGTTTGGCAACTTGGAAGCATGATCCTCCTGATCTGATGTGTAGTTTGTGTGGTTTGATGCCTGATTCCCATAACCATTTGTTTTTTGAATGTACTTTCGCAAGGCAGGTATGGATACAAGTCCTTCATAAAGTTAATTGGGTTGATTTTCCGTGTTCCTGGGATGCGATTGTAGAAGCTATTTCGACGAATGCAACAGCCCCCACTACGCTCACTCATCAACTGGCTCTTGCGGCTTCAGTTTACTCTATTTGGTGTGAGCGGAATCTTCGGATCTTCACGAATGATAGGAATCCGGTCCCGTTGATAGTTCAACGCATTCTTTCGGCTGTTCTGGATCGAGTTGCTTGGAAGCAGAGGAAGGTGACAACGGTGTTTACTCATGAGGTTTCATAAGATGGATATGAGACGTGTGGGTGATTGGTTGTGGTGTCGCTTGGCTTGGAGGAGTTGGAGTGTTATTTCCTTTAGTAGTTCATACGCGTCTGTTTGTCTTTGTTTGTTTTGGTTGCTGGTTGCCTGGTTTGGGCTGATGTCTGACTTTTATTTTCTATTCTGGGCTTGTACTTGTACTTGGCTTTTTGCCGTTTCGTTTTTTTTTTTTTTTTTGTTCTTATAAAATTGCCTGGACGAAAGTCCTTTCCAAAAAAAAAAAAATCGAGAGTTGGTGATTCGTACACCCGTTTCAATAAGAGGCCTTTATACACGGTTGTTACGTATTACCATGTAAAACCTTGTATTCTTTAGATTGTATCCTTAACACGGTCTAAGGAGTTGGGTCGTTCCACAGTTAGTTGTTAAACGGTATTAAAACTTGTACTTTTTTAACCGTTTTCTCTTTAGATGTTACGAAAACACGATTATTTTAATTTACTTAACACATAAACATATACATAGGTGCTTATTATACACGGTTGTTTGAAATAAGATTGTACAGACGTGACTTGGTTACGGTTTGCTCGTACAATCGCGTAAAATCGAGAGTTAGTGATTCGTACACCCGTTTCAATAAGAGGCCTTTATACACGGTTGTTACGTATTACCATGTAAAAGCATGTATTCTTTAGATTGTATCCTTAACACGGTCTAAGGAGTTAGGTCATTTCACAGTTAGTTGTTAAGCTGTATTAAAACTTGAACTTTTTTAACCGTTTTCTCTTTAGATGTTACAAAAACACGATTATTTTGAATTACTTAACACATCAACATATACATATACACAGTTGTTTGAAATAAGATTGTACAGACGTGACTTCGTTACGGTTTGCTCGTACAATCGCGTAAAATTGAGAGTTGGTGATTCGTACACCCGTTTCAATAAGAGGCCTTTATACACGGTTGTTACGTATTACCATGTAAAACCTTGTATTCTTTAGATTGTATCCTTAACACGGTCTAAGGAGTTGGGTCGTTCCACAGTTAGTTGTTAAACGGTATTAAAACTTGTACTTTTTTAACCGTTTTCTCTTTAGATGTTACGAAAACACGATTATTTTCTTTTTTAACCGTTTCAATAAGAGGCCTTTATACACGGTTGTTATGTATTACCATGTAAAACCTTGTATTCTTTAGATTGTATCTTTATAAAGGCCTCTTATTGAAATGGGTGTACGAATCACTAACTCTCGATTTTACGCGATTGTACGAGCAAACCGTAACGAAGTCACGTCTGTACAATCTTATTTCAAACAACTGTGTATATGTATATGTTGATGTGTTAAGTAATTCAAAATAATCGTGTTTTCGTAACATCTAAAGAGAAAACGGTTAAAAAAGTACAAGTTTTAATACCGTTTAACAACTAACTGTGAAATGACCCAACTCCTTAGACCGTGTTAAGGATACAATCTAAAGAATACAAGGTTTTACATGGTAATACATAACAACCGTGTATAAAGGCCTCTTATTGAAACGGGTGTACGAATCACTAACTCTCGATTTTACGCGATTGTACGAGCAAACCGTAACGAAGTCACGTCTGTACAATCTTATATCAAACAACTGTGTATATGTATATGTTTATGTGTTAAGTAATTCAAAATAATCGTGTTTTCGTAACATCTAAAGAGAAAACAGTTAAAAAAGTTCAAGTTTTAATACAGCTTAACAACTAACTGTGAAACGACCTAACTCCTTAGACCGTGTTAAGGATACAATCTAAAGAATACATGCTTTTACATGGTAATACGTAACAACCGTGTATAAAGGCCTCTTATTCAAACGGGTGTACGAATCACTAACTCTCGATTTTACGCGATTGTACGAGCAAACCGTAACGAAGTCACGTCTGTACAATCTTATTTCAAACAATTGTGTATATGTATATGTTTATGGTTAAGTAATTCAAAATAATCGTGTTTTCGTAACATCTAAAGAGAAAACGGTTAAAAAAGTACAAGTTTTAATACGTTTAACAACTAACTGTGAACGACCAACTCCTTAGACCGTGTTAAGGATACAATCTAAAGAATACATGTTTTACATGGTAATACGTAACAACCGTGTATAAAGGCCTCTTATTAAAGGGTGTACGAATCACTCAACTCTCGATTTTACGGATGTACGAGCAACCGTAACGAAGTGACGTCTGTACAATCTTATTTCAAACAACGTGTATATAAGCACTATGTATATGTTTATGTGTTAAGTAATTCAAAATAATCGTGTTTTGTAACATCTAAAGAGAAAACGTTAAAAAAGTACAAGTTTTAATACGTTTAACAACTAACTGTGGAACGACCCAACTCCTTAGACCGTGTTAAGGATACAATCTAAAGAATACAAGTTTTACATGGTAATACGTAACAACCGTGTATAAAGGCCTCTTATTGAAACGGGTATACGAATCACTAACTCTCAATTTTACGCGATTGTACGAGCAAACCGTAACGAAGTCACGTCTGTACAATCTTATTTCAAACAACTGTGTATATGTATATGTTGATGTGTTAAGTAATTCAAAATAATCGTGTTTTTGTAACATCTAAAGAGAAAACAGTTAAAAAGTCAAGTTTTAATACGCTTAACAACTAACTGTGAAATGACCAACTCCTTAGACCGTGTTAAGGATACAATCTAAAGAATACATGCTTTTACATGGTAATACGTAACAACCGTGTATAAAGGCCTCTTATTGAAACGGGTGTACGAATCACTAACTCTCGATTTTACGCGATTGTACGAGCAAACCGTAACGAAGTCACGTCTGTACAATCTTATTTCAAACAATTGTGTATATGTATATGTTATGGTTAAGTAATTCAAAATAATCGTGTTTTCGTAACATCTAAAGAGAAAACGGTTAAAAAAGTACAAGTTTTAATACCGTTTAACAACTAACTGTGGAAAACCAACTCCTTAGACCGTGTTAAGGATACAATCTAAAGAATACAAGGTTTTACATGGTAATACGTAACAACCGTGTATAAAGGCCTCTTATTGAAACGGGTGTACGAATCACCAACTCTCAATTTTACGAGCAAACCGTAACGAAGTCACGTTGTACAATCTTATTTCAAACAACTGTGTATATGTATATGTTGATGTGTTAAGTAATTCAAAATAATCGTGTTTTTGTAACATCTAAAGAGAAAACAGTTAAAAAAGTTCAAGTTTTAATACAGCTTAACAACTAACTGTGAAATGACCTAACTCCTTAGACCGTGTTAAGGATACAATCTAAAGAATACATGCTTTTACATGGTAATACGTAACAACCGTGTATAAAGGCCTCTTATTCAAACGGGTGTACGAATCACTAACTCTCGATTTTACGCGATTGTACGAGCCAACCGTAACGAAGTGACGTCTGTACAATTCACTATGTATAATGTATTATGTGTTAAGTAAATTAAAATAATCGTGTTTTCGTAACATCTAAAGAGAAAACGGTTAAAAAAGTACAAGTTTTAATACCGTTTAACAACTAACTGTGGAACGACCCAACTCCTTAGACCGTGTTAAGGATACAATCTAAAGAATACAAGGTTTTACATGGTAATACGTAACAACCGTGTATAAAGGCCTCTTATTGAAACGGGTGTACGAATCACCAACTCTCATTTTACGCGATTGTACGAGCAAACCGTAACGAAGTCACGTCTGTACAATCTTATTTCAAACAACTGTGTATATGTATATGTTGATGTGTTAAGTAATTCAAAATAATCGTGTTTTTGTAACATCTAAAGAGAAAACAGTTAAAAAAGTTCAAGTTTTAATACAGCTTAACAACTAACTGTGAAAGGACCTAACTCCTTAGACCGTGTTAAGGATACAATCTAAAGAATACATGCTTTTACATGGTAATACGTAACAACCGTGTATAAAGGCCTCTTATTGAAACGGGTGTACGAATCACCAACTCTCAATTTTACGCGATTGTACGAGCAAACCGTAACGAAGTCACGTCTGTACAATCTTATTTCAAACAACTGTGTATATGTATATGTTGATGTGTTAAGTAATTCAAAATAATCGTGTTTTTGTAACATCTAAAGAGAAAACAGTTAAAAAAGTTCAAGTTTTAATACAGCTTAACAACTAACTGTGAAAGGACCTAACTCCTTAGACCGTGTTAAGGATACAATCTAAAGAATACATGCTTTTACATGGTAATACGTAACAACCATGTATAAAGGCCTCTTATTCAAACGGGTGTACGAATCACTAACTCTCGATTTTACGCGATTGTACGAGCCAACCGTAACGAAGTGACGTCTGTACAATCTTATTTCAAACAACCGTGTATAATAAGCACCTGTGTATATGTTTATGTGTTAAGTAAATTAAAATAATCGTGTTTTCGTAACATCTAAATAGAAAACGGTTAAAAAAGTACAAGTTTTAATACCGTTTAACAACTAACTGTGGAACGACCCAACTCCTTTGTTAGTGTGAATGAATCCAAATCTAACACAATCTTAACAAGATTGAGTTAGAAACTCAAGAACATAAGAGAAGTATGTAGAGAGAGAAAGTAAGTAGAGAAATGTAGAGAGAAAGTCACAAGTCTATGTCATTGCAAATGCACGTCTAAACTTACAATACAAAGGCATTGAGGTATTTATACCCCAACCCTAGGAAATAGAGAATTACACTTCAAGTCCCTCAACTTCTTATATAAACTCTACATTAACAATCTCCCCCTTTTATAAAGAAGGAGGGACTTACAAAAGAAATTTGAAAAAAACAACTTCTATCTTTGCTTAACAGAAGGTCTTCTCAACTTGAACTTGATCTCAGCAAACCTGATATCATTTCTCAGCCTGAGTCTTCTATCTATCTCTTGAACAAAATGCTTGATCAAAACTTTATCAGCTGCTGAGATGTCATGAACGTTTTGTCTATCCATTTGCAGTCTAGTGTTCAAACCATCCATCACCATCTTCAGAGTGTCATCACAGTATAACATCACCTCATGGGAATACATTCTCTTCTTATTTCCCAAAGCATCCGGATACACACAAGAAATTTCAGTCTCATCAGCATCATAAAATACGGTGTACATGACCAGATCCTTTTCACTTCCAACTAGACTTCTTCGAGGCTTGTGACAAAACAGCTTAGAAGTCCAATTCTCCAACCCAAGCTGAAAATCATATAAGTGAGCTAAAGAGATAGATACTTTGACATGTCTAACAATTGCAGTTAATGCAATTATTTCCTCCTCAGTTCTGAATGTCTTCCCTTTTAGATCATACAAGATCCCAAGTATCACATCAAAGCTCACATCTTGAAAATCTGCCTCTGTAATCGTATACTCTTTTCCATCTTCTCTAGTAAAAGAAATTACTGGATAGAGATAATTACTCAGCTTGTTGGTCTTGTAGCTCTTTACATTCACAAACTTGTAATTTGACACTAATAGTTCTCTTCTTTGCCTGTTCACCCTTCTCATATGAATGTACTCCTTTCTAAGCTCTGTCTTCAAGTTTTCTATTCCATACAGCTTCACATAGCTTAACTTTCTCTCATGATAGCAGAAACGACTTTTATACCTCTCCTCCAAGTACTTTCCTGTTGCTCTGGTGAATCGATCCCATTCAGTCCGCTTTAGAAATTTTCCAGAGCTAGCCTTCATCTTTTCCCACAATTCTATCTTCTTCGGGTCAACTGGCATAAGATCATCTTGAGGCAATACTTCTTCTAGACTCGGTCCCTCCACATCATCCACAGGTTTCTCTTTTTCAAAATCAAACTCTACGTCATCGAACATATCTTTCAATCTAAAATCCTCTTCACATCTTGCCTCTTGAACCTCTTCATTTGGCACTTGATAGTCTCTGATTTCAGAAGCTACATTCTCAAGTAGTGCTAGAACTCTATCTATTTCAGATGTTGAACTAGACACCCCTGAGAACTTTACTCCTCTTTCTTCATTTCTTTCAACTTGTATCTCTTCTTGCACCGAGCCCAAGAAGTCTAAAGTAGACTGCAACACCGGCTCTGTTTCCATCTCTTCACCCCCAGCTAAAACAATTGCATCCCTGTGACGTGCTGGCTGTTTCTCTCTCGGTGGCCTCTCCTCAAACCTTTCAACTATTCTGACATTCGAAGTGGCTGGTGCCCTAGACGGTTCACTCTCTAATCGTCTGCGTTTCCTCTCCCCCTCATGACGATCATGATCATCATGATCATCATGCCTTCGAGTTGGACGTCTAGCAGCCACTTGACACGTTTCCTCTATCCCGCGAATCCGTTCTGATAGCTGTGACAGACCGTCTGTAAACATCTTGTTAATCTCTGTAAAAGTCCGTGTAAGAGAAGCATCGAGAACTTGTTGAAACTGTTGAAACTCTGTGTGGGTGACAAGATGAGCTTGATCACGTTGTTCACGAATGGCTTGTTGTTGAAGAGCCGTTTGTTGTTGTAGAATACCCACAAGATCAGTATCCTCAGAAGCACCAGACTCTAAGAGTTTAGAGAACAATAAACCCTTTAGCTCTGATATTGTGAGAGAGTCAGTCGCAGATTGAGAAGGCTGAGCTGGAGGATCAGGCATCGGAGCCTTGCCTTTCGCCAAAGTTGCAACTTGCTTTTCCAAAGCAGAAATACGGGCCGTCTGTTGCTTGATGACAGTTGCCATCTGCTCATTGTTCGCCCGATACATGGATCTCGTAATAAGTTGATCCGCAGTGGCAACCACATGAATACGCGACAAATCAATATCAGGTGAGGAGGCAGAACCATGTTGAGGAGGTACAGAAACAGACGGTGTCGTAGAAGCACTTGAAGCTGGTACTGTGGATGATGGAGATGCGGAGACTGAGGCAGATGAGAAACTACCGACGGGTGTTGAGGAAGAACCCAGAATGGTAGACTGCTGCCTGAGCTCTGTGATAATCGGAGATACGGGTAAACTAACACCGAGGTCACTTAGACTTCTCGTTGATCCAAAGGTTGAACCTAAGGAACCCATGTTCAGCGTTGGCATGATGTTAGCACTGATGGGATTTCCCTCCGGTCCTCGCAAGCCCGCAACAAATGCAGAACTTACTCCGGTGGTTCCGGCAGGGCTACTAAAGCCTCCTGCAAAGGTGGTTTGCACCGGTGTCCTAACCAAAGAAAGAGTTGCATCAGATACAATTGGTTCTAGACTCGATGTGCTTTGAATTGAAGTCGTGGGCGGGGGCAGCTGCCTCACTATATCGGTACCACCAACCTCCAAATGAGGAATAGGTACAAGTTGTGATAAATCCCCGTGAGAAATTGAAACTACCGTTTGTTGAGAAACGGTAGAGTGGTTGAGTTGGGTTGTGCATTGCATGAGTGGGGATCTCATGTCTTGGTCAATAGGTGGTGGCAACAGATGCTCACCCCTAGTAGATGTGGCTACCCAGCTAGACTCGGCTTGGGGAGGGGTTTGTACTTCTTTTCTAGCCCCTATCACACTCTCACCATCTTTTTCTCCGTCCCCTTCACTCATTCTCACTTCCGGATTTTCAACTAATACTCCCTCATCCGTCCTTATTTCACCGAGAGTCAACAGTCGACTCGAGCCTTGGTCAGGCATATCAGCATCATCATCACTATCATCATCTGAAGCTGGAAATTCTTCAGTTTCAGCATCCAAGTCACATGCAGCATCTGAATCCGAAGGAAGAATGAGAGTCTCCTCGGAAGAAACTGATCCTGAAGACTCGTACCCCATGAGAATGGTAAGCCGTTGATCCATCTCAACTGGAGTGTACAAAGGTACATGTTGCACAAGTTGTGCCTGCGATGGTTCAACTACATGTTCACCAAAGGATTCAAGTACATCCATATCAAGCGGAGATAAAGCATAATCCACAAGTTGTTCATCATCATCTTGTTCAATAAACGGCTGATTAACAGCATGCTCATCATCAACAGCTGCAAAGACATCATCCATTTGTACGGCCGAGCTGATCTGTCCGATATGCGCAGCAACATTCGCAGTAGAAGAATGTGCTGGCTGATCAGGGAGGTCCCCACCAAGACCCTCTCGGTATTTTCCCTCTGCTCACCCTGACCAGGATCCCGTGATCTCTGGTCCCTAATTACTATACCCTCACTTCTACGGATGGCATCCTGGGAAGGTCCCGCCGGTTCTGGTTGGACCATAGATGCATATCTTGCCCTATACTCTCTAACACACTTAACCCCCTGATCAGCATACGCAAGAAGTTCACTAAACAGTGGAATCTCCGGACCAAAAACTGTTGGTGGATATCTAACCGACTGAAACGGAAAATGCTTGACTTTGACCGAGTTGAGTCGCCTTGGAATCTCTGGATTCTGCTCCATCGCACTCGCAATCAGAATACTTAGAAAACGAGGATACGCCAAATGATTAGGGTTCCTGCCCTTGAACTCGTGCATGTCGTGAAATATCAGTGCTGCATAATCGTAGTGTCGATTAAACAACACTCCTTGAAAAAGTAGAAACATGGACTGTGTGGCCGTGTCGTGAGCTGTCTTCTTCCCAGTCAAGCAACGGTTCAAGATAGTGAACAAGGTGTTGTAGGTAGGAGGCAGATTCGTCTTGTTGAACCCGGAAGTTGTATTCAAGTCTGCATTGTAGCCAATCGAACGCACACTGGCTATAGCTTCATCAACACTATCAAATGGTTCAAACTGAACTGCACCCGGTCGACTCGTAGCCGAAGGAAATCCCAACAAATGTCGGAATTTGTTGAGTCCAAAGTTGATTGTAAAGTGATCCACCCTTGTCGTGTAGTAACACCGATCTTCCGTCTCATGAAACTCCAATAGTTTCCAGGCTTGTTGTACATAAATGAGAGGAACATCAGCCTCTTTCGTCAAAGGTACAAATAACGGGTGATTCTTCAGGATTTCTGCTATCACCGGAGCTTTGGTCTTCGCATGTACCGAATATACCACATTATTCGGTTTTTCATCAAGAAAGAGAGCAGCTTGCAATAGTTGTCGATCGGCATCTAGGTGAGGTTGATGCATGGAGGTGCGTTCGGATAAGACACGTGGAATTTCCAGTGACTCGGTGTCTGGAAAAACGTAGTCTGCCATATCTGATACATTTACACAGGATTAGATCGTTAAACAAAACGTTATCACTGTATTATTTTTATTAAGATTTGAAAAACATGGATTTGAATGAAAAATCCATTAAGTGTGGGACATTGAATATTTATGAAGAAAGAATGACCACTAATGATATATAATGAACTCAGTAAAAATACCAACCAAAAAGTTATGACATTTTTAGTTTAGTTAGTTTATTATGACGGATAACATCTATTATATAATCTGATCACGGTCCTATCCTATTAATGTCCATTGTATAAAATACTGAGTTCAAAACATATCCATTGAATTGAAGGTCATTTACGATCAAAGTATTCGTTCATCCAAGTCCATATGATTCGAACAATGAATCATGCACACTTATGTTTTAAAATATGATCATCAAGGAATACAAACCCAAGTTGTTTACCCCGTATTAGATGAGTGTTTACAAAAATTACGTATTTACTATCCTATTCGGTATATGATAATGAGTGAATACCTATAGGAATCGTAAAGACTCGGAAATCGGTTACAATAACACACACTAAACAGCTAATACAAGAGGTAAAATTCTAAGTCTTTGGCTTCAAACAGGCTTCGGCTTCAATAATCTTCGCTTGAACAGGAACAATCCAGAAAAATTGAATTGTAGATTTGAATGAAGTATTTATAGGAGAGATTTGAAAATGATGAGTATGCCACGTGTCACAATCTTATTCGCGTGTCAGACTCGAAACCGCGTGAATATAGAACGTCTCGAGATACACACGGACACGGAACGGACTCGAGATAGACTCGAGATAGACTCGAGATGGGCTCGAGATGGGCTCGAGATAGACTCGAGATAGTTATTTGAACACTCAACGGTCTCAAGATAGGAAATAATACGCGGAAGAGACTCGAGATAGACTCGAGATGACACGTGGACACTCGAGATGACACGTGGACAACTCGAGATAAACACTCGCATGACTCACACTCGAGATAGACTCGAGATAGCCACTCTCACATGATCTGCACTCGAGATGGACTCGAAATAGGCACGTATATGACTTATACTTGCATGGCACTCGAAATAGACAGCTCACATGACATACACTCGAGATACATACCCGAGATACAC